>JANHZU010002981.1:277755-302761 GCA_032468055.1 Acrochordus granulatus
GAGGTTGTCAAGTCTGCTGGAAAAGACAATCTGCTAAGAGACATCCAAGTGTGGGTCAAGAGGGCTTGTGAGTGAAGTCTGCTAGTTATCCCATTTTAAAATTCAGGCTGGAAAGCGAAACAGGGAGGGGGGGAATAGGGGATTCAATTATTCTTCCATAAACCGAATCCAATTTAGTGCTCTCAAAAGAAAAGCCTATCAGTCATTGCAAGCTTCCTTGCATGATTGGAGAAAAAATTAATTTTCTTGAACACCTTGCGCTGTTATTGCATGTTGTTGTGTGGATTCTGGTTTCTCCTTTGGACACTTTAGCAGGTCTTTTAAGCTTAAGATTTCAAAGCTCTTATTTTAAAAAAAAATGGAGGGAGACTTCTTATATGCCCACATATACTATCACACAATCTCTGCGCACAGCTATGTTCCTTAATGGTAATTTTGTCCAGCGGTTCTTCATGTGTGCAAGGTTTTTTTCCCCTATAATTTCAGTCCTTTTACAGACTTGCCTGATGTAGGTCAGATGTGAGTAGCTGGAAGTACATTTTCTCCACAGTGCCTAAATATGTCTGTCTGACTTAAAAGTGGTATGATTTTTTTCTGAATACACACCTGGATGTATTTAAGCTTTTTCAAGGTTAGATTTAAGTAGAAGATGTAAGAAGTACTTTGGAGATCAAGAAGTGTCCTTTAATCATCTTGGAAAAACCATATTCAGTTACACATCTTTATATAGAGCTACGCTTAGTGATAGTTGCACATCTATTTCCATAATATTAGCCTTACACACTGGGAGTTGATCTACACTTGTAATCTTTTAATGTGAGCCCCTCAGAGTAGCTCTTGGTGAGTGGGGCGGTGAATGCACTTAATAAATAAATAAATACACTGAAAATAAACCTCCTCAATATTTATGTCCTTGGCTTCTCCCAAAGGATTCAGAGAATCACAGTTTGTTGTCAGTATTGGATTACTGCAGGGGGGAAAAAGCTTAAAAGGATAAAGCATTTCTTTGGGAGTGGGAATATTTGATAAAATAAGAATAAATCTATAGCGTTGTCACTTTTGGTGGATTTCATTCTATTTGATGGAGCTGAGAGCCATGGAGTGCTCGATAGTTTGTCAAAATACTACCAGAATGAGATAATCTAGGATCTTGAGTGGGAGGTTGGAAAGACTGTCAAACATTTCAATATTCATTTCTAACTTGCAGCTGATGTCTAATCCATCTGGACTTACCAGATCCACATTGTTCTTCGTGCTCATTGACAGTGGACTAGGTAGAGAATCATGTTTTCTATGAGCCTTTCTTTTTCAAACGTGAGCCTGCCAAAATAAGCAGATTGTATCCATGGAATTAGGGCCAGGGTCCTGATGAAAAAAAAAAACACCCTGGGATCCAGAAGGAGGAGCAGAAGTCTTCTTCTTTGCCGGGTCTTGTTCTGAATCAGGCAGCTGGTACACAATCTGTGCCAACGCCAAAGGGAAAACCTAGACCAGGCTCTAAATATAGAAGGGCAAAGGCACATATAGACAAACTTTCTCCCCGGCTCCTAAGAACCACATTTAATTTTTTTTCTTCCACTCCAAAGTAGCTTGGCTGATCTGTCTTTGTCAGCTGAAGGTTAATTTATAGTGACAAAATGCAAGGAATTGCAATGAGGTAGAAAGCATGAAGTAGTTGATTTGCTGGCTGGCGGGAACGGGTATCCTTTTCAGCTCCAACAGGTGATGGTTCCAGTGGAAAGGAAGGCGGAGTGGGTGGGAGTGGAATGAAATTCTCCCCTAACTGGCTCAGGATAGAGAGGAGAACCCTACAACTGTGCTCTTGGAACAGCCGTACCTGATTTTTTATTCTGCTGAATTGGCTTGGTTGCGATTGCTTTTGTCTTTGGGGGCCAGATTCCAGCACCAAAGCCTAAACCAGCCTCCTCAGATCACTGGTGGTAGCTAATTAGTCTTTAAATGTCTGCGTGGATCCCCAGCACGGATTAAAGCCTCCAAAGAAACGAGGGCAGGGAGCGCTAAGCCTTCCATCCTATTCAACGTCTCCAGTTGTCAGGCCCAAAACCAAGAATGACAACACATGGTGATTCTTCTAAGATGAGTTCTTCACTGTTTCACACCTATAGACAAAATCTTGGCAGACTGAAGTCTCTGCGATCCGCTGTCTACTATATACTCTGGGAACTATTAGGGAGGGGCTGTCTTCACCCTCTGTCTCTCATACAAGATGTCTGGGCTGAGTTGCCTCTTATTCCTCTGGAAAGCACCTCCTCCTTCCTGGAGATCTGCCTCCTTACTACATTTCATCACACCAATCTCATTTTATTTTCAAAGCCAGACTTGTAGGGACCACTCAGATTTTTAGGAGGGGGCTGCTCAATAAGGCAGGCACGCCTCTGGAGAGCCTCAGCCCTGCCTTCCCCGAAGAAAGGGAGAAGCAATAGTTTCTTCTGGGATGTCCACATTGACTGGCCAAACGCAGTCGCAGAAGATGCTGCTGGATGCACAGGGGGTCTTTGACTTAAGACCGGTTGCTTCGTGACCATTCAAAGTTATGATAGACCTCCCCAGGGGTACTTACGACCCAGTTCCAAAATTCTGATGGCCCATCGCAGTCATGTGACCGCATTTCAGGTGCTTGGCGACTAGTCCATATTTACGGCTGCCTTTCAGTCACATGGCTGTTATGACTTTTTTTTGCTGAAAACTGGCATTTATTTTTGGTTTTCAGCAAAACCGTCCCATAGCGAACAATTGGCTTGCTTAATGACTACGGCATTTGCTTTACAATCACTGTGTTCACTTTACAACTGCTGCGTTTGGTTAAAGACCACCGCAAAAGGGTTGTAAAAATGGTTCTGGTCACATGACAACCCACTTTATGATCATCCCTACTTACACTGTAATGGGCAGGCTTTATTAGGGTCGTAAGACTACCTGCATCTTGCTACCAAGTGATATGCAGTATTTTAGATTAAGATCAGCCCTTGGAACTGTACGCAGAAGCTGATAGGGACCTGAAAATCAGGCGTAACACCCAGTCTTGCTGCAGTTTACGTAGCTTCTGGGTACTTTCCAGAAGTAGGTCAATTTCAGCAGTCCATTTACTGGTTTTAGGATTGTCATTTATTTATTTGTCACAAATGAACCACCCATCTCCCTCAGAGAGGGACCCTGGGCAGTATACAACAAAATTAAAATATAAAAATTCTAACAAATTTTTTTTTAAAAATAAAAATGTTTGAAAGGGGGCCAGAGCAATTAAGAGTTGTTAAAATTGATTAAAAAGATGACTAAAAAGGTGAAGAGGAGGGTTTCTGGTGACTAGTCGGCCCCACGTGTAGATGAAGATTTCTCAGTCATCAAAGTGGAGTTGTCGGGAGGTTTAGCCACGGCAGCTGAACTTCTTTTCTTGTTGTCTTAGAAATGTTTCGCTGCTCATCCAAGCAGCTTCTTCAATCTCAGAAAAATGTTGGTCAGGAACCCCATATATGTCTCCCAGGGTGGATTAGTTCCTCACTTAACCTGAATAGGCTCTTTAGGTGGACAATAGGAGATTTGAGTAGGCAGAGTTATTAGGATGTAAATGTCTGCCCTGGGGTTCCCTGACCAATTTTTTTCTTAGACTGAAGAAGCTGCTTGGATGAGCAACGAAATGTTTTTCAGACAACAAGGAAAGAAATCCAATTGCTGTGACTTAACCTCTAGCCAGCCCCATGGCTGTGTGCTCTTCTGGACTCCCCATGCAGAGCCAAGTTTCTACCCCTTTTCAGAAAGCCAGCAGGGTGGGGGTCCATCTTGCTTCTGGGGAAGGGTGTTCCATAGGGCAGGGGCAATGGCAGAGAAGGCCCTCCTCCTAACCCCCACCAGTTGAAATTCTTGAACTGACGGGGTCTGCAACATGCCTCTCCTTACTGCCTAACCGGGTGGGACGGACTGATGTAATGTATCCCACCCTAAAATCTCTCACTGGTGTTTTATTGCCAACATGGGTGTCTTGTTTGCCCCCATCTCTACTTCTCTTCCCCTTCTCTAATCGTCCCCCACACTGAATGTTAGAAAGGCAATGCAATCCTCCCTTGAGGATGATAATTGCTGCTGCTGCTACTACTGCTGCTAGTTTCAGATTGCGTCTCTGACCCATCTGGACTCCAGTACCAAAGCAAATGAGGATCAGGGTTCCATCTGTGGATCCCTATAATGAAACAATTTATTCCCTCTCCCCTCTTTAACCATGACAGGGTCCGATTCTCTTTGACAGAAACAGGCTTGCTGCTCTTACAGCAACCTGGGTTTGTGGTGAGGCCTTTTTCATGGTTTGTTTACATGAAGCATCCCTGATAGAAGGAAAATGTTTGTAATAGTTGTAGCTCAGGACCAAACTGTGGAGTCCCTGGTGCCCTCTGAGCCTGGTTGTTTTCGTGCAGACGTCCCATTACCAAACTGGGTAGCATCATCAGTGCTGAAGGGGAATGAGGTTTGCTCTCTTTATATACTAGTGACTTGCCCTGTCAGTGTTGGGGGAAGTGTTCTTGGTGGTTCCTTGATAGGGCTGTAGTTTGTTCGTAGCATGAAATATTCCTGATCTGGAAGCTAGAAATCGACTACTCAATCGTTAGCTTCCTTTGGCCAGAACATTTCAACCGCTGTCTCTTTCCTTCCCCGCAGCAACATGTGCAATCTCTTCTTGATCTACTAAAATCTGGGGACAACCAAAAACTCACCAAGCACCTTACTCAGCAGCATCCTACAGATGCCAGGCAAAGAATTTGGAACAACAAATGCCGTTTTCTTCCTAGCTCGGTGAGAGAGGGCTGCTCAGAACATATTACCAAACGATTTAGAAATGTAAAGTCAGCCTCTTCCTCCTGGTTCATAATGCATCTTCTCATCTTAAAACATGCAAAATTATTCCACCATCAAGCTCTTCTGGGATGTGGCCTCCCCAGACAGAATTCATCTGAAGGGGCATTAGCAGGTTTTTCTTTGATAACAAATGGAGGCTCTTGAGTCTGGAAGCCATCTGCCTTGGGGGCTTGTCGGTCTGTCCCAGCAAAAGGAGAAATATTTGCATTGCAATTTCCCTCGAGGTGCCTTGCTCTCTGTGTATGTGCTAGGCGGAAAATAATCAAATGTATTCATCAAATGTGTAATCCTTCAACAATTTTTACATGCTCACTCTATGGATGGATGGCCTCGGTCGTCGTTTCTTAGATCCCTAGAGCAGATTTCGGCAGCATGGTGACGCCCAATGAAGCAGGCTGGCTTTTCTTCCATTGTATGGTGTCCATATGTTTCTTTTCCATGCAACAACGAAGTCGCCCAGGGACTTTCCATGGGTGAGGGCTGGATTTGAACGTGGGGGCCTCTGCTTCTAGCCCAGCACCTTAACTTCCATCCATACTGGGTCTCTTTCATGTCTTCATTTTCACTTTTTGGAAAGCCACAGGTGATTAAGACGCAATGAAAGCTGAGATGACCACATGTTGTGTGATCTAAAAGTAAAGGTATAGGTTTCCCCTGCCAGTCGTGGCCAACTTTAGGGGGCAGTGCTCATCTCCGGTTCACAGCCGAGGGAGCCAGCGTTTGTCCAAAGGTGGTCATCTAGGTCAGCATGACTATACACCAAGGCACATAGAAAGCTGTTACCTTTCCCACCAAAGGAAAGGCATTTAGGTACAGGACTTGCATTTTTACATGCTTTCAAACCGCTGGGTTGGCAGGAGCTGGGCCAAGTCATGGGAGCTCACCCCGTTACGTGGCGGTGCTTGGGTCTCGAACTGCCCAGCTGCCAACCTTCTGGCCAACCAGCCCAGCGTCTTAACCGCTCGGCCACCATACCCCCTGTACGTAACCTACCTTCCCTACCTTCTTGTCACTGCATCCTATGCCAATATATTTTTTGAAAATCCCTTTTCCCCCTTTTTAAAAGAATCTTAGTAACATTTTCACAATCTAAAATACAGATGAAAATATAAATGATCGGAAAACGGGGAAGAGAAAGAAAGGTGTAGGTAGAGGGGGAAAGCAAACTAAAGAACCAACTTCCAACATTGTTCACTGGGGCAAAGTACAGAATAGAATTACAGCCTCACCTTTTTATTTTACCAACTTAACAAATATTAGCCGTTTCTAAAACGACAAACTAGCTTAATCGGCAAAACCCGATGGCAAGAGTTCATTTATCTTTCTGTCACGAGCACAAAGTCCAGAAGCAGTTTCCAAGCAGAAAGAAAGCTGGATAAGTTCTTTTCTCTAATTAAAATTTTGCTATTTCTGCTAGCTCCATCTGTTTTTCCATCCATTCTTCCATTATGGGGACTGATGTATCTTTCCATTTCTGTGCATGTAGAACATGTTCGCTGCAGTCAACAAACACCATAACGAAGTTCCAAAAATCATTTTTTCCAACTTCTTCTCTAGTCACCCTGAAAGAAAAAACTTCAGGTTTTAATTTCATGTTAGTTTCAAGACTCTTCTGCCTTATAACATAAGTCTGACTCCAATATTTCTTCGCTTTATCACAAATCCACCAACTTTAGTACCTTCTTTAGACTTACATTTCCAACATTAATTTGAAAAACCTGAATAGATCTGTGACAATTTTTCCGATGTTAGGTACCAAATATTTTTAAAAATCTTGTCCTGTCCTGGCTTGGTGGGGATAAACTTAATTTAATGTTCTTCTTATTTCTACCCTGAATTTGTACTTCTCCTCCCACCCGTGTAGGACCTGTGTAGGATGTTGTGTGATCTTAACATACAGTTTGTATGTATCATGGGCACTTGCCAATATAAGCTTTCAGAGATCCCCCAGCAGACACAACACACACACAATTTATGGGAAACTAACCCATTTCTGCCTTGAGTAAGGAAGCCCAGGAGAGCAGGTGGCCTAAAATGTTCAGCAAATACAACCAACTTTCCCTTGAGTCTAAATAATGAAGAAGGGGTTAGCTAGAAGCTTTTTTTTTTTCAATCTCCCCAGAAGAGCAGCTGGTGGAAAGAGGAAGGATATTAAGACCAAGAAAGGACCATGACTAAACCTTATATTTGCAGTGGGTGTAATCAGAAAAAGCCATGTTTAATAGTTCAAGGCAGTTCACTCACTTTTCTTCCTAGCTTTCCTCTATAATCCCTATTTATTTATTTATTAAATAATTTATATGCTACCCATCTCACAAACAAGCGACCCTACAACGGAGCTGAAATAGCGCTCATACTTTTCTGCGGTTGTGTATTTCAGTAAACTCTTGTGTCTTATTTCAAACATATATTTTGATGTTGATTTTTGTCTTTTGGGGTTGTAACCAACTGGCATGCCTCTAAAGGCCTAGGCTTGACCAGATTAACGACATAATATAGGTAGTCCTCCACTTACAACCATTTATTTAGCGACCATTTGAAATTACAAGGGCACTGAAAAAAGTGACTTATGACCGGTCCTTGCACTTATGACCATTGCAGCATCCTCACAGTCACATGATCAAAATTTGGGCACTTGGCAACTGGCATTTATTTACGATGGTTGCGGCATCCTGGGATCATATGATTGCCATTTGCGATCTTCCCAGCTGGTTTCCAACAAACAAAGTCGATGGGGAAAGCCAGATTTGCTTAACAACCCCATGATTCACTTAACAACTGCAATGATGTTTCCATCATGCTATTTTCTTTCAAGGAACAGCAAAGTTCTGAAAAAGAATGAGAAGTAATGAACAAAAGAAACTCAAAGCAGGATATAAAAGAAGAGGAAATCTAACTAGATCTACTTTACACTAACACAATTCACTATGCTTCTCCATCCTTTTTTATATTTGGATATCATCCTGGCCTTTATCACACCTACAAACTATTTCCTTTTGTTTTCTGAACTTCTCACCTCTCTCTTTTAGGAAATCTAATCAACATCATCCAATCATGCTTACTCTCTTTTCCCTTTCCTCTTTATATATTCATTCTTCTCTCAAATGTTGACTTTGTGATCCATTTCTTGTTTTTTCTCAATTGCATTCAGCTTATGTTGAAGTTTCTCCTAACTTACCCATCTCTCTATTCCACGGAACACAACAGTCATAAACATGCTCTTCTATTCAGCCTTTTCTGCTTCTTTTGATGAATATTCTGGTCTTTAGAGCAGACCACTCGCCCCTCATTGTGTTTTCACTGTTATTTGCACATCTGGAAATTTCTCATCTGGGACAGTTGACCAGCTAGTCAGCTGTTTGTACAACACAGCTCACCAGAGACATTATTGGAACGATTCTGAGCGGAAAACAATGTACAACAGATAGAATAAATCAGATATATAAGAAACAACATGCAAGAAACAATAACCAAAAAGTATAGAATTACTAATGAAAAACAGAATAATGTTAAATTAACCAGACAAGATTATAATCAAACCAAGATGGAATCAAGGCCCCAGAGCCCTCCACAAAAATTCTGTTCTGAACCCTTCTAGAATGTATTTAGGGTGGGAACCATCCAGATGTCCAATGAGAAGCTATTTCAAAGAACCATCACAGCCACTGAAAATCAACCCCATCGAGATTTTGCCTCCTCACCTCTCTAAAATTAATGGTTTTCCCCAGGTAGACCAAACTAGCCAGGGCAATTAATAGATACAAGCCATGTAGGCTGCATAGGTTAGTACTGGCACATTAAATTGTGTCCAGATGCCTGTGGACAACTAATACAGAATCTGCAACCCTGGTGTAATGTAGTGCCTCCAGTAAACACAGTCAGCCTACAGGTTGTTGCTCTCTGATGCAACTGCAGCTTCCCAGTAATCTTCAAAGGTAGCCCCACGTAGAGCATACTGTAGCAGTCTAAGTGAGTGATGACCTGATCCTGTAGGGATAGCTCCATCTTGCTAAGAGAGTCTTGAATGACTAAACCTGGATGACAATAACTCAGTTTAAGCCTGCTCTCTCCCATCCAGACTCTCATAGCTTTTAGGTACCTGTCAAGGACTTCAGTAACATCACCAGTGATATGGAACTGGACATCATCAGCATATTGATATTGAAGCCAGCCTTCAGATGACCTCTCCCAATAGTTTTAAGTAAATCTTAAATAGGAGGCAACATCTGGCAGAGGACTAGGTGTCAAACCAATATCCTTTTTCATATTGCCGCTAATTGGAACCATCCTTCAAGGAACCACTGCAGTGACCCAAGTCCCCAAGCCCTGCAGATGGTATAGAAGGATAGTATCAAATACTCCAGAGAAGTCTAAAAGAATCAGGTTGTACACTTCCTTCCTCCAAATCCTGAGAAAGATAATCCACTACTGTAGAGGAAGATCCTCAGTCATCCAGTAGAATTATCTGGACATTGAGTCATGGCAACTGGATTCTTTTCTTGTTGGGTAGAAACGTTCCGCAGCTTAAGAACATTTATTTATTTATTTATTTTATTATTTTTCTCCTACTACATAAAATACAAAAAAGTAAAACTAAACTTACAGAAAGAAAAAACAATATATACATAAAATACATAAAAAAGACAACAGAACATATAAACCAAATACAAACCAATATATAATATCACCAATACAATATTCCCAACTTTATTCTGCATAATCTCTCTTCTCCAATCTAATAAAAAAAGAACATTTCCCTCATACATTTTAATCTTAAAAAAATCTAATTAATTTAACTATACTTAATCTATGATAAACAAAAGGAAATTAAAAACTGGTTTATTCCATTATTATTTATATCATTCCTTTCTATCACGCTTTCTCTTATACACCATCCTTCCATTTACAACCCTAATCCACTCAATCTACTTCATCCTAACCACGGTACAATATTTTTTCTTACACTAAAAGCCCTAACATTAATCTTTACTCCACTAATCCTTCTCCATAAACCCCTGTATTGTGTTTGTATATTGCTCCTATATTGCTTTATAGTCCTCTGAGGATGGGCTCTGGGAGGAGTCTGAAAGCTAAAGCTAAATAAAATAAATATACTTTTAACCCAGAGTGCAATGTATGGATTGTGTATCCTATATTGTATTTATCCAGCAGAAAGTCCCAGATTATCTTCCAAACAGTCCAAAACTTCTTGTTGTTCCTCAGGAGGGCTGTCAATTTTGCCATCTCTGCCAGTTCCATCAGTTTTAATAGCCAGTCTTCCACTGTAGGAACTTTTTCCTGCAGCAAAACATTTCCAACCAACAAGAAAATAAGTCCAGTAGCCATGACTACTGCAACCAACGCAGTCTTCACTCTTTGTTCAGGCCTGAATCCTAACTGTACATGGTCCAGATAATCATTTCCAATAGGATGTTCCATAGTAGATTCCTCATCACTCTCTCAATAAGCTTGCTCAAAATAGGGAAAGTTGGAGACTGGGAGACAATTGTTTAATACCTCTTGATCTAGGGGGTCTTTCAAGGAGGGAGGTTACACCACAGTTTCCTTCCAAGTTATCAGTTGCATAACTGAAGATGGTAACCATCTTCTTGATATAGGAAATTATATCCCCCCACGTCTTCCTAAAATGCCAAGAAGGGCAGGAACCCAGACCATAGATGGCAGACTTAGAGAACACCTCACCCACTTAATTGATCAAAAGGAATCCCAGATACCTAAGCAAGACAATGACCTAATAAGCATCATCCTGGACTTTGTTCCCATGGAAGCAAGATTTAAGCATACCTGAATACTTTTTTAGTAAAATGTACTAGCCATTCACAGCAACTGAGTGGGATCCTTCATGTTGGTTCTTTCCTAACAGGGAGTTGACCAACCAAAACAAGGCCACAAGACAACAACTTGCTAACACAATAAGAGAGGAGAAATCATGGTGTTTCGTAGCAATCTCATATTGCCATGTTTGATTGTGGATAAGTACTTATTCAGATGTGTTCTTGACTATCTCTATTAGCACTGTAAGTTCTCCTACTTGCAGTAGATGTCATGTGGCTGTCCAGCATCAATGCTTGATCCAGGATGACCCCCAGCTTATTCCAGGAGAAATGTGGTTTCATCCAGAGCATGCATATATGAATTCCTTCCCAAGACAGCACTTCCCTGTGCATAGAAACCCAATTTATAGGATTAAATGTGGTAATAGAACCCTTTCTCTTGAAATCATTATTTAGCATAAGCTGACTAATTTTAATATGGGGCTAATTTTGTATTATTACTATAAATGTTTACTAAATTGTAATGTATTGTTTGGGCTTGGCTTAGGATAATATGTAAAGATGGTCCTTGTGTTTGTGAACAATACTTTATGCCTTCAGCATATTGTATCATCCCAACCAGTTGTGGTTCATTCAACAAGCAAACAAAAATTCTGTTTATAACATGTTCACAGCTGGGATATGGTCCAAACACAAGAAAAATTAACAAGTAAAATCTGCAATAGTTTAATTAACACGAAGGCAAAAAAAGCAATATATACCGTGACATGGAGTTCTGTGTGCTTTCTGAGCATGGCTGTTTGCTTGCAGATGTTTCGTTACCCAAATGATAAGAACATCAATGCTAGTGAGTATGGGGATTGCTCCCAGTGGTTTTCTCCTTGGTAGTTGATTGGGGTATTATTTTCTGTTTGATTGTTTGTCTGGTGTTAATCCCTGCTTATCTGGATGTTGGTTGCTGGAGAGGTCTTTTTGTTTTCTTCTTAGCTTTCTGTATTGTATCTTCTGAATGGTATGTTGAAACTATGGTTGAATCTGTCCATGTATTATGACTCCTTAATCTTCTTAATCTTTGAATCTATCCATGTGTTGTAACTTCTTAACCTAACACATCCTGCTTTGGTGTGGTGGTTAGTTCACACCTTATGCAAAGAAAAAAATCCACAATTCTACAAATCCACAATCCCATTTTAGCCTTAATCCTAACTGTTATGTGAATACAATTAAACAGTCGTTAAAATTTAGGTCCTCCGTCTACAACAATATTTTTCCTACTTAATCCATAAAACAGATAGATACAGATCAAGTAAAGTAGATTAAACAAACTCTGCTCCTACCAAGCACCCACATACACCAACATCCATATCTCTATCTTTACCTTAGCATATGATTTCATATTTGAGACCCAGAATATCAGCTCCAATTAGTTGTGAGATTTGTTCTAGAACGTAACTGGTCTTGTTCCTATCAAGGTGTTAAAGAAATGCACTGTAATAATATATTCATTTATTTATTTTTTCGTTCTGCTTGAAGAGATTGTGTGAAGTTTGGGAAGGGGGGAGTTGGTTTGATGGCTCTTCATATAAAACACCCCTTTGAAGTTGCACTAAAGCAGGGGTGTCCAACCTTGGCAACTTCAAGATGTGTGGATTTCAGTTCCCAGAATTCTAGCTATGCTGGCTGAGGAATTCTGGGCGTTGAAGTCCACACATCTTAAAGTTGCCAAGGTTGGATACCCCTGCTCTAAAATGTAAAATCCTCCTCTTCCTCCTCAAGCAGCTATCATTGCTTCTTTCTAAAGCCTCATTCAGCAATTCATACACACATTCACTCTGAAATCCTTAGTTTGATGAGACTTTTCATTAAATCAACACTTCCTCGGGAAGTCAAAGCAGTTTGAGTCTTCATAATATGTTCCCTGTTCCCCTCACTGCTCAGGTTAATTCAGTATTTATTTGTTTTCTTTATTAGATGTATATATTTATAGTATGTTGAATCCTAAAAAAAAACCCAGTGAGGTGTATTGGTGAAGATGATGCACTAGAAGCAGGAAAGCCCAGATTCTGGTTTCAACCTCAGGCACTTTGGGCTAATCCCTCCCTCTCAGCCCAGGAGACAGTCTGGTCTAGTGGATAAGGTCCTGGAGTTGGAGCAGGGAGTTCCTGATTCTCCTCCCACTCTAAGCTACCAGAAGCTACCAGGATCCACGATGATCCAATGGTGGTGCTGGACTAGGAATGGTAAAGGACTAGGAATGGGGGGACTCCAATTCTAATCCAAAGAATGAAGCTGGTTTCAGACTATTAAGTTCCCTGTGGGATCCTGATCTACTCACTTTCTCTCAGCCCAATCTATCTCACAAGGAAAACATTGGGAGTGCTGTTGCAGAGGGTCACAAAGATGCCTTGATGGAAAGATGCATCAAGATGTTCCCTGGACAAAAGTCCAGGATGGCAAGATACGATTCAGAAGTGGCTTTGATGAACACCTCCCTAATTCACTGGATTATAAGTGGGAGGAAGTACAACACCATCAGACTTGCAAGATTATTATAAAAAGGTAAAGGTTTTCCCTGCCAGTCATGTCCAGTTCTAGGGGGTGGTGCTCATCTCTGATTCCTAGCTGAAGAACCAGCATGTCTGAAGTTGCTTCCATGGTCATGTGGCCGGTGTGACTCTACACCGAGGCACACAGAACGGTGTTATCCTCCCACCAATTTAGACGGTACCTGTACTTGTATTTTGCATGCTTCCAAACTGCTAGGTTGGCAGGAACTGGGGCAGATAGCAGGAGCTCACCCTGTTGCACAGCAGCACTTGGGTCTCAAACCAGCCCTGCCAGCCTTCAAGCTGACAAGCCCAACATCTGACCACTCGTGTCACCAGAATATCAATAGAAGTAGTTTTACTATGGGATCCTTCGTGCTCTCTGAGCTTGGTGGTTTTCTTGCAAACGTTTTTTGTTATCCAACTGGGTAACAACATCAGTGCATTCATAATGTTACCTAGTTGAGTAATGAAAGATCTGGAAGAAAACCACCAAGCTCAGAGAGCACCAAGGACTCCATAGTTCAACCCTGAACCTACAGTTTTAGCCTTTGTCTGGAGTTGGTTTCCTGGTCTGGTCTACCATTGTTTGTGTGTGTATGTCATTTAAAGGAAGGAAGGGTGTAGGTTTGTTAGATTTGGTCATGACTGGCTGGGGAATTCTAGGAGTTGAAATCCACACATCTTAAAGTTGTCAAGGTTGAGGAACATTTTGTAAGGGCCTAAAAATATTGTTTCACAAGCAGATGATGGCGGAGATCTGGAGGAGATGGATACTAAGCAGCTATTGATCATACCCAAGTCAGACCCTTATAGTAAAGTGACCCAAGAGGTTAATTGCTGCAGGGGTCAATAGGAGACCAGATTGTGCAATGAATCAGGCAGCTACAGGGAAAAGGAAGGAGGGATTTTGTGGGGGATATTTAGTATTCACAGCATGATCTGAATTTTTAGACAGAGTTTCTATAACCAGCTCTTGCACCTCTAAATCCAGATCTTCTATTTCTGTATGATTGCACAGACACATTGCCAACCTAGCTGCCTTCCAAGTGCTGGAACTGTAATATTTCCAGCTTATTTGTTGAAAAGCATTTATTTTTCATTGGTTTACAGAATTATCCAACATCTTGATTAAGCCACCATTAATGGGAAGAGTGGTCTTACCTAGACCAGCAGATTTTACACGAGCTACTCTAAGAGGACTGTTAAAACCATTCAACCCAGAAAATCCAAAGCCAAAATTTAATATAATACATCTCAGCATCCTTGGAGGCACTTGTAGATCTTGCCAATCACAAACTATGCAAATGATAGCACACACATGGGAAGAACCAATGAGCTTGTCATGGTTAGTTCACACATTACCTTAAGTCCCACTTTCTTTGAACTGTCATTGGTTAAATCACCCACGGTGGCTGAGCTGGAGCCATCCAACATGCTAAGCTACTTCTATAGGGTTGGGATCTGTACAGCATGGGCAAATGATGAAACAAGATTTGCATTTTGATGAAACTTGAGACACAAACTGTGCCACATTTTGTACATGTACTGGGATATCATATAGATGTAGATTGGGATGATGCTTATTTGTGAATGATTTTGGACCAGTTCCTCCCTCTTAATTCAAGAGACAATATGGTATGGTGGAGAAGATACTGAACTAGAGGATGGAGAACCTCTGGGCCAGTCCTTCATTCTCAGTACAAGAACCAGTGTGGACAGTGGATTAGATAGGAGGGGCAAATCTGAGTTTTGTACCCCTAAGCCAAAGAAGTGCCCTGGAGAATTTTAGACCAGTCCCTCCAACTCATCCCAAAAGATTTGGTGGTGAAGGTGCTAGACTAGAAGTGAGAAGATTTTTAAGATTGTTGTCAGCCTTTCAGGGTCAGGAAACAGAAGGGAGAGAGTTTCAGAAAATACTTTGGATTATTACAGGGTATAATAACAGAATCTTGAAAGCCTGTCATAGTTTCTCTCTACATTGTGCTTAAATCAAAGTGATGCTATTTTGAGTTTCTTTATCATGCTTTCTTCTTTCCCAGACCTGAGTAATATTTTATGAACCTCCTTTTCCTCCCTTAATGGTTTCTTCAACCTTGCCTCCTTCCCAGGATGAGGTTTATATTCCATCATTGCTCAGTGATGAGTGGCTTTGACTCAGTCTTCTCTCTCAACCCCCACTTACTTCACAAAATTGCCATGCTGGGAAAAAAGGAGGAAGACAGAAAAAAAGAAGCCCATTCAACCCACCTTGAGCTCTTGAAAAAAGATGAGAAATAAATGTTACCAAAATACAAAATAAACACTAAGCCCAAACCAAACCAATTACATTAGTGCAGTGTAAAAACTGCTAGGCATCATTTTGGAGCACATCACACAAAGGGGAGGAAAAGTAACTCATAGAACAGTGGGCACATCACTTCTAGGCTGGATGCTCATATGCAACACCCTTGAGGAAAAGATTTGAGACTTCCTGGGTAGAGAGAAGCAACAGCCATAGGGTGCATTCAGGAGGTGCACATGCTCTTAAAAAATCCTTTCCATGTCTTCCACAGGTGATCAGATTGAGGTGGCAAAAATTTCAAGGCCCATGAGATGGTGGCAAAGAGGTAGAGGAAAGCCCTTTGCTGTCCTCTGGGGGTCCTTAGATTTTTTGCAGCCAACATCTGGCAGTCTTAGATCAGTGTCTCTCAACCTCAGCGATTTAAAGATGAGTGGACTTCAACTCCCAGAATTCCCCAGCAAGCATAATTAACTATGGTTCCACTTGTTTATGTCTGTTGAAAACAGACCCTATGATAAAATATATTCAGCTCTTTGCTGAATCCTTCACTGAAAAAGTCATACACTAGACCAATATTTTTCAACCTTGGCAACTTTAAGATCGGTGGACTTCAACTTCCAGAATTCCCTGGTCAGCATGAGGAATTCAGGCTTTACGCATCACCCTAACCCTCATATGCTTTGTTTGATTTCTGGTTAAATATATTGCACCATCTCCACCCATTATAGCTTACACACCATGGCTTGCAGCTTAGCAAGCATATGACCCCAGTCAACTATATAATTCAACAAACAATGGTTTTAAAGGCTTAGCACAATGAATGAACCTATTGGCAGTCTGTCCCGTGAATACGAGAGCTTTGGTTTGGCAAGAACAGCCTAGATGAGCCAGTACAAAAACTTACCTCGAGCTCTTGCTTAAAAACTCATTATTTATTGTGGCTTCCACTTCTCCCTCCCAGGATAGTGAATTGCTGACTTTTAACATTTCCCAACACCAGTCGTGGTGGAGTGAGAATGGTCCTGGCTGTGTAAGGAAGGAGACACCCATGATCGGCATCAAAGGTCTGGACAGCCATTCATACGTCTCTGTGATCGGTTGTGCGTTGGAATACCGTTACATCGAGGTCATGCACAGCGCACTCCAGATTCTGGTGGCGGTGAGTACAGCCCAGCCTTTTGTTTGTTTTCTCATGAGACTCTGAAGCACTGGAGGTGTGATACGCTGGTGCAAAAGGTTTTCTCCCCTCAGAGGAATTGAATGAAATAAAAACTCAAGAGGAAGATTTGGTGGTGAAAAGGGTCTACTAGTGTTCCTTTTGGACAGAAAACACGTAACCTTGCTAGTTTATTTATCGTAGAATTGGTGCTTCAGTTCAACCTGCAGAAGGGCTTTGGAAGGTACGATGCAGATAAAAAAGGATCACAGGGTCATTGCGACCATCCTGACGTTTTTTGACTTCATACCCCTGGTTGGTTCTCACCACCAGCTGAGCAATGCACAGGTGCAACCTAGTGTTTCTCCTGTACACTTTTGCACTGTAAAACTGCGAGAAAAAGACTTGCAGTTCTTGGCTGTATAGATAATCCTTAATTTATGACTGCAATTCAGACCATAATGTCTGTCATAAGTCATTGTGGCTGTAAGTCGAATCGCATCCAATTGTACAACAATTTTTACCGTAGTTGTTCAGTGAACAACTTCCCCAGTGGGTGTTTTTTTGCCAAAAATTGGCAAGAAAAGTCACGAAACATGATCATGTAACCCCAGGATGCAGCAACTGGTTGTCAATATGAGCCAGTTGCCAAGCATGCAAATTGCGAACATGTGTTCGCAGGGGTAGTACAACGGTCATAAGTCCAAGTACAGGGCATAAGTCACTTCTTCCAAGGCCACATGCAACTCACTTAACAACCTTCTTGCTTAGCAATGGAAATTCTGGTCACAGTTGTGGTTGTAAGTTGAAAACTGCCTGTATTTGTGCGTATGTATATGTCTACCTATATGCAAGTGTGTGTGCGCGCGTGCATGCAAGGGTATGAATTTGAATCTTAAATTTAGTAGACGCAGGAGAAACAAGGGAAGAGAGAAAGGATACGCTTGCTAAATGTGGCATTTTATGGTGGCTGCCTGCCCATCAGCTTTGGGTTGCTGCTTTTTAAAATCTGTTACGAGCAGCGGAACCATATGGCTTGTCAAAACTTATTGCTTTTGACGTTCTCTTTGCTTTCCATAATGGCTCGTTGTGCAGCGTGAACTGGAAAAAAATGTTTTTTTTGCTCCGGGGATACAACCTCAAAGCATTGTCCTTTGGTTGCCGAAAACACCCCCTCCTCTTGAACCCAACCGCATCCCTTGATATTCGAAAATCCCATTTTTGCAAACAAGCAGATACTGTGGAGAATTAGACCTATTTCCACTCTCCGCAAGCAACTTTCAGAGTTTCCTTCTGGCTCAAATTCAATTCAGGCTGCAAAAAAACAACAACCCCACACTCCCCTTCCCTTCTAGAAGATGGGGCTGGAGTGTGGAAAAGCAGGGCTTATTTTAAAGTACTCCTCCCCGCCCCAGTCGGCTTCTAGAAGCATTGCCGGTGGATAGATACATCAAGATGTTTATGAACGTGTCTGCAGTTGAAATATTTATGGATGAGTTGAACAGATGCAGCTGAAGGAGTGGGAGGAAATCCAATTAGGCCAAAGTTGTGTGCTTCCCCCCCCAAGGATATAAGAATAATGGGACTCTGCCTGAAAACGATGCTCTTTGATATTTCTGCAGCCGCGCCCCCCTCCAGCTTCTGTTCCTGCAGGATGATTCCAAAGTTGTCATCAATGCCACACCATCTGTGTGTAGCCGGCCCCTCCATTGAGAATTCTTTTATTTTTCACAACTGCTGCATCACTCAATTGGGGTTGCGTAATGCTGGGGGTTTTTTTTCCTCATTGGCTGTAGAATTAATCGAAATAAAATAGTCCTTGTTCTCATCAATGACCCTGGGTCATGTATGTTTTATGGCAGGTGCGTCCAACCTGGGCAACTTAAAGATGTGTGGATTTCAACTCGGCATAACTGGCCGAGGAACTCTGGGAGTTGAAGTCCACCCCATCTTCAAGTCACCAAGGTTGAACACCGCCATGTTATGGTATCCAAGTGCCAGGAACAGTCTTTGCAATCTTCTTTAAAGCTTTGTTTGTTTGTTTGTTTTAGGGAGTCCTTGACTTATCAGTGACCATTTGAAATTACAACAGCATGCTGAATGAAGGGACTTACAACCGGGGATTGAAGTTTTGGCCATTGCAGCACCCCCACAGTCACATGGTTGTGATCTGGGCTCTTGGCAACTCGTTCGGGCTTACTCTGGGTTGCCAAGCCCTCCATGATCATGTGATTGCCACTGGCAATCTTCCCTGCTGGCTTTCCTCAGAAAGTCTATAGGGAAGGTCACAGGTTGCTTGCTAGAAAGTTAGAAAGACCTGTGTGCAGCCGGTTCCCTCTCACACACAATTCAGCCCCCTTTCTGCAGGCCACTCTATCACTCTGTTTATTCAATGACCCGCTCAGTCACTTAATGACTGCACTTGGGAGGGCCGGAATAGCAGTCGTTGAGCGAGGTGATCACATGGACACCTTGCTTAACAACCACAATGATTTGTGATTATAATGGGCAGGCTCCATTATGGTTGTTAAGTCGAGGACTCTTTGTATTCTAAACCTTTTTTCACGTGGTGAGAGCAGACCTGAGATTTCCACACGTTCAACAATGATTATGGGCTATAGGCATTGACGCCTGGTGACCACATAGAAAGCATTTCTCTAGGGTGATCTATCTCCAACCCGGTTTTTCACGTCTTCCAACGGTGCATGTATTGCCACGTTAATCAAGTCCATCCCCCTTGCTGCTTGTTGTCCTCTTCTCTTTCTTTCCACCGTTCCCAGCATCAGAGTCTTCTCCAGAGAGATAGATCTCGACATAACGTGTCCAATGTAGGACTGTTCGAGCCTCAAGTGGGATCTCTGGGTGGATTTCAGATTCAGATACTTTATTGGCCAAGCATGATTGGACATGCAAGGACTTTGGCTCCAGTACAGCAGCTCTCAGTATACTTGCAAGTCAACAGTGTATAGAATAATAACATAATAAATGAAGTTAAAGTAAAGTTTACATCCAAAGTATGCAGCCAATAGAAAGGAAAAATTATAAAGTATAGAGTTAGAAATCTTATGTGTTGATAAGTGCCTAAACACATTAGGCAAAACTTCTGAGTTAATTTCATGCAGTGTTTTGCAGTCTTTCAGAACTATCCTTTCTGCAGGATTTGTCTGATGATCCATTGGCTTCTTATCTTGGCTGTCCAGGGTATTCTCAGGAGTCTTCTTCAACACTCAAGTTCAAAAGCCTCAATATTCTTCCTATCCTGCTTCTTCAAAGCCCAACTTTTGCTTCCGTAGAGTGTCACAGGGCATACCATGCCTTGCACATTTCTGATCTTTGTAGGGATAGACACATCACAGCATTTGAACACCTTTTCCAAGGCCTTCATAGCTATTCTACAAAGTTGTCTACGTGGATAAATGAATATGTAAATTAGGTGGCCAGACCTAAGGCTGCCCTCTGATCATATCTTAAATATCATAAATAGGAGGAGGAAGGTGTGTTGGATATGTTCGCCTCCTTGAGTTGTTTATAAAAAATAAGAAAGGCAGGATGCAAATAAATAAATAAAATATTAGTTGTTTATCCAAACCTTAATTCCCCCACCACCCACATGCTGTAGACATCATTTGCCTGTAAATATAAATGCCTAAGAATAGTTGAGACATTTGGTAGAAATGTACAACTCTTTTATGCACTAACCGTATGTGGTTTCATGAACAGTTTTCTTCTTTTTCTTCAATCTGTTTTATTCTGATACTTTTCCATATGCTGCCAAACTGAAGCCTTCCTGAGGAAACCTGTCTAATTCCACAGACCACTTGGAGCAGATTCCATACACTTAATCTTTCTCGATTAGTGCACTTAATAAATCCCATGAAATGATCACATTATTTGAAATTCACATTAGTTGAAGTGGTATGTGATGATTGGTTCCAGCTAAATTGAAATAGGCAATGAAAAATTTAAAATATAATTATTTATATTAAAATCTATCTATCTATCTATCTTGCAGTATTGCAGTAAAGGACAAAAAGAACATAATTTAAAATTCTGGTTAGCAAAGTCACATAGTCGGTATAGAAATCAAAATTAAAAATTCTATCATAGATTCAATCTATCAGGCTCCAGAGTCCAAGAAAGGTACATTGAGATTCTTTTAAGCAGATTTCTTCACTGTTCCTAACCAGTGACAGAACTTTTGCTAAATTAAAGCAGGCTACTTACACCATAAAAACATTTACTCTGGGAACTATTAGGGAGGAGCCATCTTTGACCTCTTTCTCTCACACAAACTATCTAAACCAGGTTATCTCTTGCTACAATGAAATGTGCTCCTTCCCTTCTGGGAATCTGGATTACATTCCATCACACATTCCAACATCTCGCTCTCTTTCAGCATTGCTATGACTATCTCATCATTTTGTTGCACCACATTTTTGTTCCAATGGAATAAGTTGATTATTTTAAAAAAAACCTGCACTGTTTTCCTCTGTTGGAATCTTCATTTTCTCCCTTTTGCACATACAAAGATGAGCAGTGTCCAGAACCCAACCACGGGTGCTCGTGCATTAGCCTCAATTGCACGCATGCTAGTTTTGCATTCACTGACTCTGGGTTGCATTAAACACCACCTGGTGTCAGTTTGCGATTCAATTCACACAAAATCTAATATTGTATCGTTCAAACGTGCACGAATGACAATCCACCTGTCTGTCCGTTCCTTCAAGTACCTGGTCTGCTTGATGTTAATGTAGAAGTACATGATACATTCATACAGGTGGTTAGGCCTGGCTAACATATTCTAACGTTTCTCATCATCGTACCTTTTGTGTGATCTTCATCTGAAGCCTTCCATGAAGCTGGAACGGCGCCTGTGTTTTCAGGGATAGGAATTTCCAGCAAGGTGGTTTCCAATTTCACATTTTGCAGGCCAGCCTTAGCAGCTGCTCTGAGTTGACTGGACACATCTGTTGTGCCCCCCAACTCATCTGCAGAGCGGACCCACAGAAACCTGACACTGAAGAATTTAACATTGGATCTAATGACAATGCACCTTCTTGGTCTGATGGCCCAGCAGGCTGGCTGGGAATTCTGGGAGCTGAAGTCCACATCTCTTAAAGTTGCCAAGGTTGAGAAACACTGCTGCGAGATGTGGCTGGTGGCAAAATGTGGAATATCAGGATTATCTTTTCTAATGTCCATGCTTAGAAATGGTCTGAAAGAATCTTATTATACGCTCGCGCGCACACATTCACATATACACCTGCATAATTTGTATTAAAACTTTTAAACAAGAAGATAAAAGCGAGTACAAATTAATAGGAAGCTGGGAAGAAAAACAGAAAAAGAAGTCAATGAAAGAAACAGCAACATGTGCAAAAATAGAAAAAGAGTTGAGGAAAAATAGAAAAGAAAGAAAAAAGATAGACAATAAAGAAACCGCAATAATCTTCACAGCAGTTATAAGTATATTTTACCTCTCTCTCTCTCTCAAGTTACATCATTATTACTCTTCTTTCTGTAATCTATCCTGCCTAATCAACAAAGCTAGAAATTAAAAGTTCATTTTTTTATGCAAAAAGTCCATTAGAGGCTGCCAGTCGCTAATCAGTGTAGATATTCTCCTTTCTCTCATCAAAAACAGTTGGCTTATCCATCTCAGCAAAATCTGTCAGTTTCACCAGCTATTCCTCCATGGTGGGTAGTGATAATAATCTTGCCACACTAATCATATACTGAAATAATCTTCCACGGCTTTTTTCTAATTATTTATCCCTTCATCCTAAAAGGAAAAAAAATCTGGCCTCCATCGAATATGGATCTTTAAATCCTCTGCAACAAAGTATGTATCTGAATCCAATTTTTACAGCTACTTTTGTTTCACACCAACCAAGAGTTCCTGTCATAATTAAGAGAAGTGTTGATTATTCCCATTCGCCTCCTCCCTTCTACATGACAGATTGAAGCCTTGAATATGGCTTGGGTCAATTTGAGCAGACGGTACAGTAAACCCTGGAAGATGAGCTGTTGGCGCATGCTACCTTTGCACCCTGCTTCATTGCCCTCTGGCAAAGAGGGCATTTTCAAAAGTAAAGATTATCCGCTGCCATCTGGGTCCCATAATAAAAGAGCGCAGTGGCCAAGCATATGCTGGGCTTGTCGGCTGGAAGGTCGGCAGCCCGAGTTCGAGACCCAGGCGCTGCGTAATGGGGCGAGCTGCCATTACTCCACCCAGCTCCTGCCAACCTAGCCGTTCGAAAGCATGAAAAAGTGCAAGGAGATCAATAGGTACCGCCTAATCGGTGGGAAGGTAACAGCGCTCCATGCGCCTCGGCGTATAGTGATGCCAGCCACTTGACTATGGAGGCGTCTTCGGACAACGCTGGCTCTTCGGCTATGAAACGGAGATGAGCTCTGGCCCCTAAAGTTGGACATGGCTGAAAGGGGAAACCTTTCGCTGACCATAATTCCATCTCCACCAGCTGTGGTGAAGAATGAGGAATTAAAAAGCAGCAAGCAATCCTGGTAAGAATAAGATTGCAAAGAAAGGGGTTGTGGCAGAATATGAATGTAGGAAGAACATCTGGCCCTCCATCCTATTGCCAGAGAGATCATCCAGGAGCTTGTTTAATGGCTTGAAAACTTGATCTGCAGGCAGTCCTCGACTTACAACTGGTTGCTTAGCGACCATTCGAAGTTACGACAGATCTCCCCAGGGAAACTTATGATCTGGTTCTGAAGTTCTCATAATCGGCCAGCATTGATGACCGCAGTTTGGGCACTTGGCAACTGGCTCACATTTATGGCCCTTTGCAGCATCTCACATCATGTGACCAGGTTTTATGACGTTTGTGCTGAAAATACTTCCATAGCGAATGATTAGTTCATTTAATAACCACAGCAGTTGCTTAATGACCGACACAAAAAGGTTGTAAAATCAGATCGGTTATGTGGGTGACCCGCCTCATGGCCTTAATGGGAAAGCTCCATTATGGTTGTAAGGTAAGGACTACCTGTGTTGCAGTGAGGCTTCTGAAGTGACTTACAAATTATCGCAAACTACTTTTAAACTAAAAATTAGATACAGCATGAGAAGAAGAGAGAACAGGATGGAGAAGGAAAAGTGCTCTTGATTCTTCAGCTTAAAAGCTTCTTTTAAAAACCTCCCTGTAAAACAGATGTAATCCTGTAAATGAAACACTGCTAATTTATTTAATGGGACGGACCTTATTTATGGCTCCAATCATGACTGACCCTGAGCAGGTTACATGTCTAATGTCCATAAATCAGATTAAAATGACAAATGATAGTTATACCCGACCAAAAAAAACAGCCTTCCCTTCTACATGGAAGAACATGAAATGACATTACTCTAACACACCACTACAAGAGACAACGACCCCAATATATATCATCCCCCACGCCCAATATTTACCCCCAATGAATTTCCTTAATCTCAATGGGACTGGTCTATCTGGAGGGGGGCAGCAATTGAGAAGGTGGTGTGGGGGAAACAAGGACTGAACCATGTGTGAAGAGGAGGTGCAGCCTAGAATCATTACGCATGCTCAGACGCAGGAGGGTCACCCCCCACGAGGACCATTAGTTTATCTGCCAAGGTCAAGAGCGAGGCTGGCAAATGGAGAAGTTGGCAGATAAACTAACGGTCCTCCTTTGCTTGGCCGTGCATAATGACTCTAAGTTGCTCCCCCCGCTTCACATATGGTTCAGTCCTTGTTTCCCCCCACCCCCAGAACTCACCGTCTCCCAGTTTCTAGCTGGTGCCTTCAGCACCCCACCACCCAAGTGGCTTTCCTTTTCTGATTAGGGACCTGGCTCTCTCTGGCACCACCTTCTCCCAGTGACCCCTGCCTACCTGCTTGGCAGGAAGGACTCTCAAAGTTGTCACCTCCAACACAGGTTGTTGACGATGGGGCTCACGGAAGCCGACCTTGTCAATGATCACCCCTCCTGGATCAGCACCGGCAGGAAATAGGAATGGTGCCATCTGCCACCTGTGAGTCCATTAAGACCCCCCCCCAATATCCTCACCCAAGGGGATATTCAAAGGCCTTCTGAATCCTGAAGTTAATATACAGCCTTTGTTAACTGGGAGCTACCGGAAGGCTAGCTTGCATGGATTTTTCTTCATCACCTTCGAAGGCCACCAAATTAACTGGCCCTCACCATAATGTGTGGCAGCAAATTCCAACGTTCAACAGTTCTGCTATGAGAATATATATCAACAGAAGAGAATATTTGCAGCTCAGGGTTGAATTGTGGAGTCCTGGATGCTCTCTGAGCTTGAGTGTTTTTCTGCAGACGTTTCGTTGCCCAACTCGGTAACCTCGTCAGTGCA
>JANHZU010002981.1:329490-340186 GCA_032468055.1 Acrochordus granulatus
ATAAAAGGTGAAACGTCTTCTACTTGAAAAATCCAATCCAGATGCCTGTTTTTTAAACTTTTGTTGCGATTAAGAAGCTAAACAGAATTTCCAGGAGACTGCAAAGCTGCCTAAACGTTTCCTTGGTAAGCCAAGTCAAGTATCCCAAAACAGGCAAGCACAAATGTTGATTTGCTTTACATATATTTCAGTATCCAGGCACTTGATAGTAGAGAATGAACTTTTATATTATTTTTTTTACTAGGCATAGTATCAAAGGTCCCACTTACAGGATTTAGTAGTATGTAGGAGTGATTTTGGGAGGAATATCTTCAGACTAGGCAATGGTCAGATAAGAGTCAGCTGAGCCCACAAAAGGACAGTAAAGGTAAAGGTTTCCCCTTTTAGTCGTGACCAACTCTAGGAGGTGGTGCTCATCTCTGTTTCATAGCTGAAGAGCCAGCGATGTCTAAAGATGCTTCTGTGGTCATGTGGCTGGCATGACTATACCCCAAGGCGCATGGAACGTTACCTTCCCACCAATTTAGCTGGTACCTATTTATCTACTTGCATTTTACATGCTTTCAAACTGCTAGGTTGGCAGGACGTAGGCAGACAATGGGAGCTCATCCCATTATGTGACAGCTCTTGGGTCTCAAACTTGAGCCAACCTTCCAGCCAACAAGCCCAGCATCTTAACCGCTCATGCCACCGCATGCCAAAATGACAGTAGGTGTGGCAAATGTCTGAAAGGACCTTCCCTAGTTTTTTGGACTGCAGTGGTGAGGGAGGAAAAATGTACTTTCAGACCTGCAAAAGTCTGTTAATATTAACATGAGAATAAATTTAGAGTTAGTACCTCTGGACTTCTAGAGAAGGACTTTTCTGAGACATTTGCTGTGCCCCCATTCCTTCTGTAGACTCAGCTGTCACCTGTCTGAACACTGTCTAGTGTGCAGCTCTACCTCCTGTCTCCCAAGGTCATTCCTACATTCCATTACATAGGGTCCTTGACACAGGTTAGAAACTTCCAGGAGATTATGGTATTGCATGAAAATTGGTTGAATGGTTGCAAAGCATTCAGATGGCTGTTTGCCTCTAACTCTGTGGTCTCCTCTGTCTTCTCATTGAAACTCTTTTTTGCTCACACTTTTCCTAGGCCTGCGTAAGTGAACAAAGATCCAGCAACCGAACAGGCAGAAAGCATCCATCCGCAGCCAAATGTTCAGTTGAGTGCTGGTGGCAGCCGAGGCATGGGAGATGCCTTCCACTTTAAAGAGCATGTCTCCAAGAGATCACTATCCTCTACTTGACACTTCAAAAGCCAACTTATAGTCCTGCTGGCACCTACTCAGATAATGCCTCAGTAGTGGATTTGTAGGTTTTGTTTTGAATGAAATGGAAAGATTATTTCCTTCTTCCTCTCCCATCCCTGTCCACATCCGATCTTCATTCCATTGGGAGTATGAAGAGAACATTTGGAAAATACCATATTTGACTCTTCTATATGAAAATGAAATGCATCACCTCTGGATATTTTGAGGCATAAACTTTGTTATTGTCAATGGACTGATTCTCACTCCCCTTTAATGTCCACCTACCCTGAATAATCCCACCTTGCTGTTTCTATTAATGGACAACCTGTTAATTAAAAGTATCTGTTCCTGGGAGTCCTTCTAAGTGTCATACAAAACAAGATTTGGAACAGTCCAATCTTTGAATACCCCACTTGCTCTCTAACTAATCTTTACTTGGGACAATTATAATTGGTTGGAAACTTCTCTGGGTTCAAGGCAAGCAAAACAGTGCTATTAAAGTCACAGATAAGGTCAAATCTCCAATCCATTGAAAAGGTATCTTGACTTAATCATAATTTATTTCATTTAAAAGAAATATGCATTAGTTGAATAATAAAAAATAAGGACTTAAGATACAACCATCTAGGGCAGCATTTATCAACCTTGGCAACTTTAAGAGAGGTGGACCTCAACTCCCAGAAGGCTGGGGAATTTTGGAAGCTGAAGTCCATCTAAAAGTTGCCAAGGTTGAGAAACACTAATCTAGGGGAAGAATTAAAGACCATAACATTTGACACATTGCATAGACTTTGTCAATGTTGAATTAGCAACATCTCTACCACTTTTTAACTGGCAATACCAAAAACTGAAGCTGGGCTCTTTTGAATCTTATGTCACAAAGCTGTGTGATCCAATTGCAAATATGCTAGCACTGGTAGGACAGAACTACAGTCTTCCACAAGAGTGTATTGTAGTGAACCTTTAAGAATGAAGAATGAGGAGAGGAAGTAGAGACAATGCAGAAATGGCACATCATTTTTAATGGCTGTGTTAGTTAAAACTCCCATGAACTGAGTTGGACCCTTGTATGCTGGCATGAACTCAACTATATAATGAAATGCTTCATCAATGCCTCCTTTCTTCCTTCTTGAATCAACCCTATTTCTTATCCAAATCTTAACCATGGACAATCTACCTTAGGTTATGAATCCAAACAAGGTCAGCTATTTGTTGAAATGCAATATTTATTGCTTTACCAGCAATATATATCACTATCTAGAATGTTGAAGCTATGGTCATTTGTGCAACCCAGAATGGTACAGGCTAAAATTCCAACCATCTAGTTCTTCCACAATCACAGCCCTCTGCCACATCATGCATTACTCTACAGCAGTAGGCTTTGTCAGATTCTATTCCTCCTTTCATCACCATATTTTCCTTTTTTTTCTTCTATCAACTTATTTGATAGGTATTTTCTCCCAATTCTGTTGATACCTCTTTCTTCTTTGTGCATATATAAAATGTTGACTATGTAAGTAACAGAATAAGAACCTGAATAATACAAATAGGGAAACTGGTAAGTTTGATGCATTCTTTATATCTTGGGATCTTCATATTTGGATTTGAGCAAAAGGAAAGTTCTACATCAAAGGACTGGATGCATACTCTCAACTTTTCTGATATCCATAACCTGCCCCCAAGTTGCTGCTGTCTTCCAAATCATGAGCAAGCTGGATCAAAATTATGGGAGGTTATAGCCTACCGCTTTTGGAGAATACTAAGATGAGGAAGCTGTAATGAAATTGATTACTATTTCAGAGTAGATCCAGTCTTGAAAGCAATTTTAGATATTTCTTTCAGAAGATCTAACCATCTTGATTTCCACAGCAGTATCAAATTATTGTATGGTTTGACATGTAAGATAATGGTTGTTTTCTAACCTATATTAGATCTTTGGTGAGGTTTTGTGGTTCATGACAAATCTCTAAAGTCTTTATGGCTAGGTAATGCCCAATAACATTCTTTATCTGATTTTCTTCTCCACTTATATAAGTAAATTAAACAAATGCATTGAAGTTACTTGTATACCAATGTCTGTTATCTTCCATGTTGTTTCACTAACCTTCAATTGAAAGAGAAAAGCAGTTGGGATATTTTTTGTCTTTATGTCTTACTCAGGACTTTCCTAAAGGTTGTTCACCATTAGAGATTAGATGCTGACCCTTTGCTTTAATATAATAATGCACTTTCCATTTTCACAGTGTAACACATATTGATGATTCTGAAGTCATATGTGACATGTAGGACTAAATGCTTAATGTAATCAAAAGTCACAGCATTACCATTGCAGTAGACTATGATAGAAGATAGATTCTTTTCTATCAACTATCAGCCTAGAATTTTCAAACTTTCTAGTATGGTCTAGTGGGAATTTCTTGGATTCAAACTGAGGAGACCCAGAATCAAATCCAACCTCGTCCCCAGAAACTCCTTGGGAGACTTTGGTCTAGTCCCTCTTTCTTAACTCACAGGGTTATGAGTTATTGTTGTGGAGCTAAGAGGGATGGGATATTTTCAAATAAGCCATCTTGAGCTCCTGGAAGAAAGGTCAAACATAAATGCAACATATACTTTTTCAGCTCAGCTTATTTCACTGTACACCCCCATGAGCTCCTGAATGAAAACAAGGTATGCATCTAAGAAAAAAATGCAACGATCAAATACACATTACTTTTCCTCAAATTCTGGATGGGTATATATGCCAAGCATGCTGACATATTTTATCACTCCCTGAAAACTAATTAGTTCTTTCCTTCCAGAACACAGCTTCTGGGAATAAGGTGGCATTCTAGTTTTGGATGGAACAAAGAAGAAAAATATTCCCAATGGAGAATATTCTCATTAATCACATGGCTTTGAGTCCAGTGGCTTCAAAGCAGAATAGAAGTATAGCCTTTGTGGATGTATTTACAAGCTCAAACTCAAAACCACTCAGTCTTAATGTTGGGGAAAGCTTCACTTTATATTCTACAAAAATTTCTGAGAGATATTATGCTTGATCGGTAATGCAGCCAAAAATTACAAACTGGACCAGGTTACGTTGTAATTTCAATGAACTAGGTCATTGTAAACTTGAGCCAAACCACTAATGAGAAGGACGATAGACTCTTTGGCTTATTTTGAACTAAATAGAAATTTTGTTTTGGATATATGTTTTGGATCCTGATCAAGAAAACAAATAATTACAAATTACAAACTAAAATCTGGGTTTCATTGAGAAGGTTGAAGAAAGATGTGGATTCCTGAACCTCCTCTAAGCCCATGGAAAATTGGCAGCACATTTTTTCTCCGCAGTGAGACAGGAAACATGACAATTGTAATATAAATACAATGGTCAGTTTCTGGACTGATAAAGATTCAGATTATTGGGCAGAGTCAAATATAAAATTCCCTGTTATCCATGAAAAAAACATGCCACTTCACTGGATTATAGGAAAAATGTTAGAAAGACGTTCAGGGAATTTTCACTCTTATGTACTTTGGCTAGATTGATCCTAGTTAGGAAATAATTCAGGGGTTTTGAATTTTTGCAATCCCCAAGTCTATTGTCTTTATAAAACTTGCTAAAAGAAACTCTGACTTTTGCTTGGAAAATAGGTTTGGTTTTAGCAGCTGCCAAACACTTTAACAATAAAATCATTTAAAACATCTCTTTTCAGTGATCCAAAAATTGCAAAAGAAGAATTTCTGGATATACTCTACGTCTCTGTAATGTAGGTTTTCCTTGCCTGAATTCTTAAGTATGGTCCCCAGGACCACAAGATTGCTGTGAATATACACTAAACATTTTTGACAATGTGATCAAAGCCTTGCCCTTATTTATAGGTGCCAAGACAGAAGTAAGGCTTCAAAAAAAATGGTTGTGGCCACCATCTTGACTTTTCAGACCCTCCCACGGACACTCCTGACAGTGTTAAGTTGATCCCACGTTAAGAGGCCTAAATAAATCAAATTCCGCTTTCTTATCCACCAAAGAAGCTTGTCTTGTGAAATCCTATTTCTACAATATGCAACAAAGCAAAAGAAAAACCTAGGCCTGTCTGTCCTGAGCCTCCCATGCACTCCTTGAAACATCCCATGCTCCACTTCCTGCTCCTCAGGTCTCCACAGCTCCAGGGCCTGTTTTCTCCCCCCCACACACGTGGCTGCCATTTTCCAAGCGGGTGTTTCCGGAATTGTGCCGCGCACTTGGATCCCCACAAGCCTTTTTCCCCACCACTGAATCCCCCACTGAATATTGGGTCTGCTTCTCACCTCATCCCACCATCCCCTCCACTCACCTCTCTTTTACCTTTCCAAAATCTCCACAGCTCAGGGCATCTGGTTAGGAAAGGAGGGCAGGCTGCGTTTCCGGCTGCGTGGCAGAATTCCAGAAACACCCACTTGGAAAATGGCAGCCACTTGTGGGATCGCAGTGCTTTGCTAATGTGAACTCTGGTGCATCCCTGAAAGCGGCTGCCGTTTTCCGAATGGCCACAATTTAATGTGGCTGCTCAGAAAATGGCAGCCACTTCCAAGATCAAACCACATGGCCCAGCAACAGCATGGCCTGTTCTCCTTCCTTACCTTGGCCTCCTGTGCTCTGGAGATCTATGAAAGGTAAGTGAGGACATGGAGGTGGGGCCCTGTGCGGTGGGAAGCTGGCACAAGGCCTGTGGGGACCCAGTGTGGAGAATGGGGGTGGGAGACAGGCAGGCGGGGCACGGTAGTGCCCCTGTAGCTGGTTGTAAGGATGAATGACTGCAGGGGCGCTCCAGTGGCTGTAACTTTGGGAGCAGTTCGTAAGTAGCTTTTGGGGCGTCTGTCATAACCTCTGATAGTTGCTAAGCAACCTGTCATTAAGCGATGACTACCTGTTTATATTGTACATCCTCCAATATTTTCCTTCACTTTAGAGTATTTTGTATTAGGTCAAGCAACGAGATCTTCAGAATAAATACATAGCTAAAGAAAGAAATCTGAACCATAATCTAAAGACTGGCGAAAGTATAGTCAGCAAAATATCTATTTGAGATGAAAACATGGCTCAAATTGCTCTTTTTCCAGACTGGGTATTTGGAGTCTTTGGTGGATTATATGCTGTGATATTTTAGCAAATCTTCTGTAATGGATAATGACCCAATAACTGACCATCAGGAGAACAGACATCTCTAGAAAGTAGATTTTCAGAAGATCGCTTTAAATGCTATGAGTTGAACATGTATAAAATAAGTTGGTTCTCCAAAGAAGAGTTGAAGATATATTGCAAATGCCATTAAAAAGGAATTTGGAATTTTTAAGACACATTATATGCACTGAGAAACCAACAAATTTATACAAGAATTCAAGAGGAATGCAATGCTGGAAGATGATGCACATTCTAACTGAAAAATCTGCTCATCTTTGGCAAAAAAATATTGTCCATTTTTGCACCCTAATCTCAAAAGAATAAATACCACTGTTGTTAACTAGGTAGAAGAAAGAAGTAACTGTAAACTGGAACATACTTCTCAATTAATACACCATAATATGGCTTGTTTAAGTTTTCTCTCTCAACAATCGAGGGGTATAACTAGTGGGGTCCCCCAAGCATCTGTCTGAGGATCTCTGCTTTTTAATATATTTATACATGATCTGGACTCAGGCATGGCTCCTGGAATAATGAAGTTTGTTGATGGCACTAAATTATTCAGAATGGTAAAAAAAATAAGGAGTTGCTAAGAGCTCCAAAGGATTTCTGCACATTAAAGGGAGTGGATGTCAAAAGTGTAGATGTCATTCCAAGTGAGGTGTAAAGTGATGCACATTAGGGCCAAAAATTCTATTCACACAAACTAATGGGGTCAGAGCTAGCAGTAGCTAATGAGAAAAGAAATCTTGGAGTAATGGTAAATAGTTCGATGCAGGTGTCAATACAGTGTGCATCCATTGTAAAAAAGGCCAACAGCATGTTAGGGATAATAAGAAATGGTATTGAAAATAGAGATGTCAATATGATAATGCCCTTATATAAATCAATTGCACAACCACATTTGAAATATTATGTGCAGTTCTGGCCAGCACACCTCAAAAGACATATAGATATAGCCCTCAATTTATAACTTTAATTGAGCCAGTAATTGTGACTGCACCCAATTTTTGTGGTGGTCATAAAGCAAATGCCACTGTCGTTAAGTGAACAATGCAGTCATTAAGTGAACCCATTTTTATGGGGAAGTTTTTGCTGGAAAATGGAAGCAAGCATTGATTTCCAGCAAAAATGTCATAAATCAGGGTCATGTGACCATGGGGTGCTACAAATGGCCGTAAATGCAGGCTAGTTCCCAAGCGCCCAAAATGTGGTCATGTGACCACAGAAGAGGGGGCGGATGTCCAGACTTTGAACCTAGATCGTAAGCTCCTTTTTCGGGGTCCATTGTAACTTTGAAAGCTGAGCAACTGATTGTAAATGAACTATCTACAGGGAGTTCAAAGGACAGCAAGTAGATGATTGGGAGCTGAAGCAGCCAGGAAAGGTTGTGACGTGGAGCTTTTTAGTGTAGAAAGGATATGAACGAGAGGGCACATGATGGAGGTGTACAGAATTATGTAGGATGTGGATAAAGTTTGAAGGATAAGCTATTTTCCCTTTCCTAAAATACCAGAACCAAAAGTTACCCAGTGAAATTGAATCCTGGAAGAATGAGGACAAAGAAAAGGAAATTAGTTTTTTAATACAATTTTGTATTAAACTTTGGAATTCACTACCCTGAAATGTAGAGATGGCTGCCAGTTTGACTGGTTTCAAAAATGAGTTGGACCAATTCATGGAAGTCTTGGGGAACCATGGCTATCAGCCTTGATGGAGATGGGCTGCCTCTGAAGGCCATCTCCTGGGTGACTGATGGGCTTCCTTGGACAGTCAATGGTCCAGTAAGAGCAGTGTTTGTCAACCTTGGCAACTTGAAGATGTCTGGACTTCAAATCCACACATCTCCAAGTTGCCAAGGTTAAGAAACACTGACTTAGAGCAGACTGCTGGACTAGGTGTGCCAGGGAGTGAATCCAGCAGAACTTGGCTTACATTCTTAAATTTCCTGATAGATGGGACCAACATTACCCCTCTTCTTTGGGAAAGAATGAGATGATGCTTAGTGCAACATGAATCAAAGAATAAGAGTGAGATCAGGGTAGGTAAAGGAAGTACAAGTCCTTGCCTAGGAGAAAACCTGAATTTTTGAAGCAACTGAATCAATCAACACTGGTAGCCAATCATATTATATTTACCTAAGGATTGTTTCAATTGTGATTGGCTGAATTAAATGCAAGGATTGGACACTAAGCCAAACACACTAACACCAACACACTAAGCCAAAACTAATCAATCAACATTGCAGTTTAGTGTGTATTTATTTGTGTGAACCAGCTGTGATGTCCTTCACCAAATGTGACCCACAGAAGGACACCTTCAAAAACCAAAGGTTTCATTATGCAATAGTATTGTGGTTCACAGCAGGATTGCAGAGATATAAAAGAACTACAGGAGGAATAGCCAAAGGAATATAATAGCATGGAGATGTTTCTTCAGCACATATGTTAATCATTTTCTTAAAGAAAATAAGAATGCATATATTAGTCCCTTTATCTTGAAAGAAAGGCTTTTGCAAATACATGTTCCTGGTCTGAATCAAGATGCTCACCCCTCCCTTCAAATTCATTCATAGGCAAAATTATAGCTGTAGATACTTTTGGTTGAGGATACGCATGACAGTCAAACTTTATAGGGCAGAATCTCCTGGTGACTTCATAGAAATGTTCGTGTACTTTTCTTGCAATGGCACAGAAGTAGTGTGGTCTTTACCTTCTAGATTGTTTTTTACTTTCCATCTAACCAGCAGTGCAAAAGCTGGTGTTCCTTTTACACTTTGGAAAGAGTTACTGATGTGCATAATTTAGCACACTAGGGACCAGGAACAATTTAGGAGGAGGAACAATTCAAGGAACAATTCAGAATCAAAACATGATGGCTAAAAAAGACCTTTTTCTGCCCTAGCTCTGGATATAGGAGTATCTCAGCTCGAGTTCCTCTTGATGCAGTGTTTCCCAACTTGCCATTTTAAAATGTACGGACTTCAACTCCTGGCTACTGGTTACCTCTGAATCTTAATTTGTAAAAAAAACCCACTCTTTATTCAGAAAATAAGCACAAGTAGCACTCAAAGGAAAAACAACCCCATCACTCTAAAGAACATGCTGATCTAGTAACTGTGATGAATATCAAGATGGCAGTTGATTGACTAGCATTGAACAAAGATAGTCTATATCTCCTATTGGTTAGATCCTATATTTCATACAAAGTTGAAGCAAAAACAAAAAAATAACTTTCAAAACAGAAAAGCTGCTTCACTGACTATTTCTCTTGAGTGACCCTATTGCTACATCTTGAACAACTGAAGTATGGTTGGTCTTCTTAGGCAATCCTTTGCAGAAGACTGTGGTAGCTTCAACTGGTCCCTCCAACACACAAATAAGTGGTACCACATTGACAGATACTGGGAATTCATTTACCAGTGCAAAAAGAAATTTTTTAGAACTACAGAGAGCTGCCCAAGTAAGTGACTCTTAATCCTTTCCCTAAGAGCACTCACTTTTGGAGGTTCTACTTTAGGAAGATTGCTATTCCTTTCAGAGTTTAACATTAGGAGCAAGCTGCAGTTTTGATAGCATTCGGAGTACTCTTCAAAATGCTAGGGGAGATGCAATTTAAATTCTAAAGGCTAAGGAAATTCTATCACAAATCTAGAATAATTCTGTATTGGAACAGGGTTTTTTGGGTTGTGTTCAGATGGAAAAACGTTTTTTCCCCATCAAGTCTTATTGCTAGGTTGACTCTGCCCTCCAGTGGAAAAGATTGAATATATTTTCCCAGTGATTTTTGCATACCTTCTCTCCTCTTCACCTCAACCACCATACAAATAACTACCATTACAACAAGCTAGGTTTGCAGAAGAAAGTTGTACTGCTTCACCAGGTATGATAAAAAAGTCAAAATAGTGGCCATGATGGTGTGATCAACACACAAACAGACATGCCCTTTTTATGGAAATTGCATGTAAAACCACATAATCCAGCAACTGAGGTTAACCAGTGTAGCCCTAGTGTCAGTCCCAAGCCTGGATAAAGGGAGGGTTGAATCAGGAAAGGCATCCGGAGTAAAACCTATGCCGGCTTAATATGCAAATAAACAAACAGATTTCCATACTGAATTGGTTGAGGCCCAGGTTACCAACAACCGCCACCAGTACTGTTAACCAACAGAATACCGCTGGAAAGTGTGCTACTGTTGGACAAAGGAGGAGAAGGAGAGGGGGTAGGCGTGCCCGGAGAAAGCAGGAGAGGAT
>JANHZU010002981.1:358329-369632 GCA_032468055.1 Acrochordus granulatus
CGCCCCTCCTCTCCCCTTCCCCCTCCCAGCCCCCCCTTTATTTCAGGGCGCATGAGAGATGTCTGCCACTAGCGTTGACCCCCAGGTAAGTCGATGAGGGAGGAAGGCTGGGCCGCATCCCTCTTTCCAGTTCCCCTTCTTCAACCCCCTCCCGGTCTCTCCTGCCTTCCTGACTCTCGCCCAGTCCTACTTCGGGCATAACGCGCTTTTTCATGGATGCAGGGAAGCGCTCTGCTTCCTTCCACCGGCCTTGATCGAAGCCAGACTTCGCAAGGGAGGACGATGGGAGATGTAGTCCAACCCGTTGGGACTGGGGTTCATAGAAGCCTTTCTCTGCTCTTGAGGTGCAGAGCTTAGATTTCCCGTCTCTCCTTCCCTCCCTCCTTCTCTTGCTTCAGGCCTTTGTTAAGTACGGGCCTTGGCCACTAAAAGATTGCCCAGCCCTAGCTTAGATTTTGGCTGTGGGCTTTCCCGTGCAGAGGCGCCTTCAGGGTTACTAGAGATTCCTTTGGAGGACCGCCTAGTGCTTTGAGCTTAATATCAGAATATGAAAAGGGGCTACGACTCTCTTCCAGAGTCCATAGAATCGTGATCAGCCGCATCTTTCATTGCACCTTGGATGGTAGATCTGAGTTTCTGTTGAATCACAAGTTGACTTGTGTTTGATAGCAAGCCTTCAGCAAGCCTTCAAAACCATTTTTAGATAGTTACTAAACAGATCTGTGGATATTATGTTTCTGTATCCTGAGCAGCTTTAAGCTACTATTTTCACACTAGTTGGGTAGGAATGTTCTTGCTAGCTTCAGCTTCTCTACTTTTATTTTCCTTACAATCCCTACCCAAACATTTAATAATTTTTCTATAATCATTTCTTAATTAATCTATTAGCTGTTCTAGTCTTTATAGATCCAGGCACTCCCACCTTCAACTTTTAAGGATCAGTCTCACTTTTGGAACTTGGCTTTTAGGTGGGAGTGAATGTTCCCATCTAATCTTGAATCCCAGGAAGAATTTTTTAAAAATTGGGAGTTTCTAAAAGCACCACTCCTGATGAGTACAAAAGTATTTCTTTGTCCTTATAACTGCCTGGTTTTACTACAGTTGCTTTGTAGTATTTAAATAGCTTAACATTTTAAAATTATTTTACTGGTCCTGTAAAATAGATAAAATAGTATTGTTCACATGTTACAGGAATCTGAGTCTGAGAGATAATAACCTATCTAAGGCTATATAGATGGTACTTGAGTTTAGTTCTCAGTCACTTGCTGCTTTACATGCTGCTGCTTCACTGTATCAAGAGAAGAATTTCTCAGGACTTTTTTCTTTATATTTTTATTTGCTTCTTTCCCCTTTCTCTCTTTATGCACTGAAATAATAAATATATGTCTATATGCGTATCTCTTGAAATCCAACATCTTGCACACTAATAATATTTTAAGGTTTGGAGTGTCTGTTGCCTTTTCTAGGTTCTAGAAGTCATTCTTTTTATATGTTTATCTTGTAACTTAAAGTACATATTTAGGTGAAAACTTTTGAATTCAAACCCTTCTGGAAGTACGTCATGGTGAATTTGTTGAAAAATATTGTTTTGTACTCAAAGCACTTCTGAGTGATAGGCAGAAGAGATTTTGGGCATTTCAGATTCAAAATATACTGTTTACCAGATTCAAAATATACTGTTTACCAGTAATGTGTATAGTAATACAGTTTTAAAAAAGCAAGATGTTTTGAGAGTCTGTAACTCTGAATTTCTTACACTCCATCCCTTTTACTTCAAGGTAATAAGATTTTCCTCTTTAAAAAATACTAAATTGTTATTGTATCATATAATTAGCATGGAAATATTGTTTGTTTCCAGTCTCCTGAAAAGCCATGATACCATCTTAACTATTGGTACCTAGACTTAATTAAATGCAAATATTTTTGAGATCATGCTATAGTTATCAAAGATATACCAGTTCCAGAAAATAAAGTTAAAGCTAGAGAAAAATCTGGTTGAAAATTACGTAAGTTTAAATATCTTTAATATTTACTCACCTATCTTGAAAATAAAATATACCTTTGTTCAATGTTATACATTTTCAATAAATGATAGTTTGCTTTATTCTGAGGTTTCAAAAAATGACAAATATTTGTTCTGTTTCTTTTATTTTGCCCTGTGCTATGGCATGACAGAGAGCGAAAAGTCAGGATAATAAAGGTAAGAAAAGTTCTGATCTTAAAGATAGTTCTTCTGAAAGATTAATCTGAATATATGCATGCTAATGTTTGGTTGAAAATGATACATTAAAGAATTAACACCTATGTTTTTGAAGAAGTGTTTCTTTATAACTCTCAGTGAGGTTTATTCCAATATAGAAGTTCCTATATATGTCTTTGGGCTTTTATCTAGGATTGGGCTTTTCGTTAGATTGTGGCTTAAATCTTAAAATATTAATTTCTGTACTTCTCAGAATGAAACCTCACAAAGCAAGTTATAATATACTTCAAAATAATTAAAGCAATGTTCTCTGCAAGAATTTGTTTCCCATTCCTTTTTACTTTTTAAAAATTAGAAACTTCCTTTTGAAAGAGGATTTTTTTCTTTTAGAAAAATAAAATAAAAAAAGGTAAAAAAATAATGAATTTTCAAGATAGTAATAATTTATACTGCATTGCAACTCCCTCTTCTGTCACTGGAATATTATGAGATTATAAATCATGGGAGTTGACACATCTCCACTCTTTCCACTGAAGCTATTTTTGGAGCACTTCTCCCAAAATTTGAACTCATTTGAGAGTGTAAGATATAGAAATTATACTTGAAATAGCAATATTTGATGGGGGTTCCTAAAAGACAAAATATTAATGGCAAAATAACCAAACCTGTTTAACATACTGTGAATTTGAATAATCAACACATTTTATTCTTAGCAATGGCAAACTAATCCTGACATTTTAGGATCAAAAAGCAACAGTAATATTTACATATTTAAAGGAAAGTTCCTTATTATGAGAGGGATTCTGTAAGATTTTACATTAATAGATACTTGAAATTTTAACTTTTTAAGAATTTTTAACCTCATGTATTTGTAGCATAGCAACTAATGGGGTGTTTTAAAGAAGGTGATACAGTGGCCAATAATAATTTCTCCAGAAGTGACTTTACTTTGTGTCCCTAATTGTACCAAAAAGTTTCATAAAACTTTGGTTTTTATTTGTTCCTGCATTACTTTTCTGATTTTGTGTACATATCAAAAAGTAAAGTATAATATAGTTTATAATATAGTTTAATTGTTTTTAATAGAGTTTATAATGTAGTTTAATTGTTTTTCAGAATTAGTTAACAGTATATAATGCAAACTACATATGCAAAATGAAAATATATACAATTAAAATCAAATTATTCCTCAGAGCAATAGCATTACAGCAAATTTAATTCCGTATGCTAAAATCTAATTCACATAAACTCACTCATATACAATATAATATGTATGTAAATATAATATACTTAATTCACACTTTTCTGATCATTGCAATGTACATATGCATTCTATTAATAATTGTCAATTTTTCTTTTCTTGGTTAGAACTTTTTATATGATCTTCTGTGAAATTTCTGTACAGTATATATGTAGATCTATTTATTTAATTACATTTGTATTACCATCCACCCAGTGGTATATATAATAAAACACTAACATGCATAAGAACCATTAAAACAACCAATTTAAATTAAAAGATAAACAAGTTTTTAAAAATCACATTGGGGTCCTATGTGAAATAAGGGCATGCCGTAGAACATGTCTAGCATGTATCTTTGTTAATTATTTGTTATAATAAAGTATAAGCAGTGATTGGCAAGCTGTTTTGTAGAAACTTCTCTGTGCTAATGATTATCATATCAAAGAACCTGTAAAAAATCTATCAGAATTAAATTCAGAAGGTTGGAAAAACCACTACTAGTTACTAAATACTATTAGTGAGGTCTATATAGTCTAAAACAAAGAAGTAACCTTATTTAGATCAATCTAACTTGGCACTAACAAGTACAGTATAGAATCTACATTGTACCTTCAAGGGTTGAACTTTATAAAGGCCATTCAGTCAGTGTGTTAATTGACCTATTTTGGCATCCAGTGCTGACTTGGAAGCCTCTCGGATTTATGTTCTTGCTTACACCAAATGCTCCAGCTTTCCTTCCCTGGGCAAATATATTTTATGCATTACATGAGTTTGACTCTTGATCTTAACAAAACTGTGTTGCTGATTGTTAAAAAACCTGCTGGTAAGGTATTCAGTAACTGTCATTCAGATCAGTTTTATAAGGAACATTTGTATCTTGAGGGCTTGTGGAAGTGTTTTTCATCATGTTGAAATCTGACCCCTTTCCTTTCTCTAAAAAGATAATGCTATGGGATAAATGCAGTTTTATTTATGTATATTGTCATGCTTTAGGAAATGGTTATTTAAACTTCAAAATGTGCATTGTTATAATTGCAGCTCTTTTGTTTCAGTGCAAAATGGTTCTCTTCATCAGAAGGATACAGTGCATGACAATGATTTTGAGCCTTATCTTTCTGGACAGTCAAATCAGGTTAGTCAGTATTCCTGAAAAGTGATTTGATTTTTTTAAATGGGATTTTGAGCATATATCTGTTGAAAGCAATGTGATTTTGTATAAAAGGATTTTTTTCTAGCATAAACAGAATCAAAGGTCACTTATGGTGTCATATTATTCTCTTTGAATTTCAAATAAACAATTTCTCAAGTAAATCCATATTAGCCTTCAATGTTACTTCTTTGTATTATTTATTTATTAATCATATTTCTATGCTGCCAATTTCTGAAGACTCTTGGCGGCTTACATAGGTTAGTGATTATATATTTTTCTTTATTTTACCCCGCCCCACTTGGCTGGCCGGTGATGTTCATTTCTGGGGCATCCTCCGAGACTCCTGCTCCGCCCCCAGGACGGGCAAGTTTTTTGTGCTGAATTTCGGTGTTCCATCACATCGACTTTTGGTGTTCCGTCATGCCGAGTCGCTCCTCTGTTGATTTGCCAACCAGCAATTTTTTCCTCCAAAGGGGGTCCCATTAATCTACTTGCATTTTCATGTGCTTTCGAACTGCTGGGTAGGCAGGAGCTGAGGCAAGTGACAGGCATTCACCCCGTCATGCGGAGCTTGTGGATCGAACCTGCCAGAGTGCTGGCCATTTCTGGATGACCTATCTGGCAGCACTAATCTGCCATTGGTGGTGGATGATCTCAACCAGCAATTTCAGGTAGCTCTCAAAGGAAAACAGAAAGTATTGTTACAAGTAAAACAAGGCCCTTGTAAAACAAGGGCCAGACCTTTTGCTTCTTATCAGTACTGACTGAGAGCAACTAGAGAGGAAGCAAGTGAACCAGGACAATACAGTGCTCCCCACTTCTACCCCCTGAAGCCATTCCAGAAGGATACCATGGTTGATAGTATCAAAAGCCACCAAGAGGTCAAGTAGAGTGAAGATGTTTGCACTACTCCATCCAGCTCTTACTAGACATCATCAAAAAATCCAATCAATGCCATTTCCTTCCCATATCTAGGCCTAAACTGTGACTGAAAAAGGTCCAAATAATCTATTTCATCCAAAATTCATCAATTTCTGGAGCTAGTGCAATCACTTTCTCAACCACCTTTCCCAGAAAGGGAAGAGTAGAGACAGGATAAAAATTATCAAATAGGATAGAGTCTAACAATGGCTTTTTAAGAAGAGGGCAGTCTTAAAAGTCTGGGGCACTACCCCCTTCCACAAAGAAGCATTAGTCACCACCATTAACAAAAATCCATTTTGCTTTTTATTGCATGCTGTGTAATTTAAAGCTAAAATAACACATTTGAATTTTGAAAAAGTAATTTGAGGTATAGCTCTTACCCAGGTTATCCTAGTTTAAGATTTCAAAATCCTTTAAGCCTTTATGTCCTACACCCTGTAAAATAAGTTAAATTGGCCATTAGTTAAATTAACAGAGTTTCACTGATAACTGTATTGGATAAATCTAAATATAATTTGCAATGTGTCTGCTGAATAACAAACATTGTTAGCAGTAGGGAGTTTCATTACACATTACTTCTAATTTATTCTTTGCCCAACTTGTTCAATTTTTGAGAAATACAGTACCTTAAGAATACAGGTGGGTAGATTCAGAAGCAATCAGATTGGTGAAAGGGAAAACAGATATTACCATGCTTTACTTGGAATGGCTATATATCTCATGAATGTACATTATTTGGACTGAAACTTTGTTGGAGGACAGAGTATGAAAATTTGGATCATATTTATTGTCAAAGGCTAACTGGAAATGTCTAATTTATTTATTAGGTTTAATTTAGATTTAATTCTTGGCCTTCATTAAAGTTCTTCCACCTACCCAATTTTTCTGGAGTAGCTTTATGGGTAATGCAAAAGAAAAGAAAGTATAGTATTCAAAGATCAACCAATCTTGTTTCAAATTAGAGTTTTGTGATTAGATTATTAATGATAATCTGAAACACTGAACTTAGAGAAATGGAGATAGTCTGGGCTTAAAAAATGTCTAATAAATCCATCACAAAACCTAACAATCAAATCCAGCATCCACAGAAAGGACATCCTTCCTGTGTCTTTTTCCTTGTTCTCATATTTGCAGACATCTCAACCAATCTAATAATGCAGAGATCCAAAATCAAAGCAGCACAGACTTTTAGACAATGCTTTTTGTATTTAAATTTTAAAATGCAGCATTGTTTAAATTAGGTATGTCTATTTCCTCATTCTTGAGAGTTTTGTTCATTAAGTTATCAGAATGGAAAGTTAAAATTACTATAACTAATTACCTTGAAAGTAATGCACTTTATTATGACATGTTTTATTTCTCTATTTTCTTCCTGCATCATTCTTATATTTTTGGAACAAAACCCCACAAAATGTCAAAAGATAACAGGAGTATAGATATGAAAAGTATTGGAGTGCAAATGAGTCAAAACAATCAAACAAGCACAAGCTTTGACAGGTGGAGCAGGAGCAGCTTTAAAGCTTCCTTCTAATATTGGATCTTAAGTTTCTTCAATTGGTATAACACGAAAAGTATTATACAAACAGCAAAAAAAAGTATAACACAAACAGCACTCTTAATTTTCTTAATCAGTGTTTGCATATCACATTTATCCCTTTTTATCAGATCACCATCATTTTTCTCATCAAAATATTTACAGGTGAAATTGTTTTGCTTTTAAGATTCATGTTTAAATTGTTCTTGGTATCTATGGTTACAATATCTTTTTGGATAGCTGGAAACCGTAACCAAGTGTACAGAAATATCCATCCAAGAATATGCTAAAGCACAAGCTTTTGGTATGGCATATTTCACTTACACTGTTCTATCTGAATCAACTCAATGGAGAAATGGCTTCTTAAATGTATAAATACCATGGGTCACTAATCTATAAAATATAGAAATGACAGGTTATGTATTTCAAATGTGTATAATACTACGGATATTTGGTAATCAATATAATACAATAGATAAGTCTCACTAGAGAACACAGACCTCCTGTTCGGCTAAGATATCATAGGGCACACAAATCATTCCTTTTTGAACTAAACAACTTTCTCATTATTCTAATGAAGTCAGATTAAAAAAAAATATAGCAGGATTTTAAAAGTATTCTAGATATAAATATAGAAAGAAAATGCATGACTGTTTTTATATATGATGATTGTTTCTACAACAGTATGCATGTGTTAAAGAGCTATAGAGAACTTGGAGAGGAAGAGAGAATTTTGTTTTCTTAAAACTGAGGATATTGATGGGGAATGCATTTTCAGACAATTATAACAAATCACAGAATACAAAGATCTGCAAATAAAAGTTGAGTGTTTATGGCAAAAGAAAGCTGAGACAGTGCCAATAGTGATAGGTGCCCTGAGTGCAATCTCAAAACATCTGGAGCAATACTGAATCAGCATTAACAATTCCCCATCAGTCAGTTGCAAAAGGCAGCTTTACTTGGAGCAGCTTACATCCTGCAACAATAACTTTTACACCATCAAACAACAATTTCTGCCTTTCCCAGATCCTCGGGAAAGAGTCAGTAGGTGGATGAAAATGCTAAATCCAGTCTAAACATCTTGATCACTGTGCAATGAACATAATAATAATAGCAACCCCCAGTGACATATTACTTTGATGTGGTTATGGAGTTTGTATGTTCTGAGGAAGATGAGAGCTATTCCAGAGATTCAACCATACTGGACAAGTCTCATCAAAGAAGCCAGACAAAGAATGTCTCTCCCATAAAAACATGGTGATATGTGATTAACAAAAACCCATACCAGCTTGGTTGTCACCCAGGTCAACAAGGACTGTGTTAGGTGTTGGAGTTCTCTGTCCAACAACTTAAGTGAAAAATGGGCTATAGGACTCAGGAGTGTTGGCTGAAAACCAGGACCAGCAACTGAAGATATACAGAAAGAAAAGGTGTCTACCTTTGAGAGACATAGAAATATTGAAAACAAATAATGATCCGTTATTACAAAGCAAGTCTAACAAGAATTCCTGAAAAGAATGTACTGGAAAGAACAACACCCAGAAACAGAAATAACAGAACAAAGGCTAGCAAATCAACATTGTTAATAATAAGAAATAAAGTATTACAGAAGTAGAATTGAAAGAATTACAAAGCTCTACTGAGGGCAAAGACATCAAAGCCCTGCCAGAAGTAGCTCAGACTGTAGGGGCAAACCAGAGGGGGGAAGCATTAGAGGAAAACGGCATAGATATTGAATCATTTTCATTCCCAAATCAGACACACTCTCCTCCATCTTCTCAGGAAGAACAAAGCCCTCTAACAAAAGAAGAAGAATTGAAATGAACAATAACTGAACATCTAGAACAGCACAAAAACAAGAGAATAAGATTGCATGAATTGAAGCTTGTTCTGAAGAAACAAATAGCAAAATATTAAAAGTTGCCATTATCGTAATATCAAATATATAAATATAAGTTCATTGCAAGAAACAAATCAACTTATGTACAACATGGCTGCAGCTATAACTTAATATCTGGATTAAACATTAACAAAGAAGAAGAAAAAGTCAAGCAGTACACCACCAAAATGGAAGATCAGGCTAGAAAATAAGATCAGCAAGCTAAGATCAGGTGCCAGCAAGCTGGAACAGATGAAAGAACAAGAAGACCAAAGAATACCTTATCAAAAACTATCATTTAGAGTAAAAGAAAATCAAGGTAGCACTGAAAATAATAAAATAGCAGATTACAGCTATCCCCAAGTTCAGCAGATGCGAATCTCAAATTGCTCAGTATAGGCAGAATTTCCAATCTTAGTCAAATCAAAAATGTTTCTACCAATCTATCAATAGAAATAATGCATCAAACCAGTTGATACCTGACAGAAGAAACAGTGCAGTTCTGGGTGCAGCTATGGAATAACCCAAGAAATACAATGAGAATGCAACTTGGCTAAAAAAGATGGATAACAATAAAAAGAAGCTGAAATGAAAGAACTAATAATAACAGTAGAAATGATGGATTAAAGGGCAAAGGAGATCAAAATTTGGTCAGCACCAGGTGAAAATGCATGTTTTTGGTTGAAACACCCAACTGGTCTACACCTACACTTGCCAAGCAGTTTAACAAGATACTGCAAGGAGGTGAAATTGAAGAGTGGCTAACATCTGGCAAAAACTAACTGATAATCAAAGATCCATCAAAAGGGATGATACCAGGCAACTACAGACCAATTACCTGCTTACTAACAACTTCTAAGTTGCTAATTGGTTTAGTTGCTGTTGCAGTCCAATAGCACCTAATTGAAACAATCTCTTTTCACCTGAACAGAAAGGAAACTACCTAAATAGCAGAGGAACAAAAGATCAGCTCCTAATTGACAAAATGATTCTGGAAAACTGCAAGAGAAGAAGACTAACTTGAATGTTAGTGGATTGACTACAAGAAGACATTCGACATCCTGCTACATGATTGCATAATCAATCATGTGCCTGGAAATAACAGGAATCAGTAGAAGTGTCAGAAGATTGTGCAAAGATCAAAGGCACAATGGTGGATGTGTTTGCTGGTCAATCGTGATAGACTGGAAGAGATTAATATCAAGACAAAGAATCTTTCAAGGAGACTCACTATCACCAATATTATTTGTCACCACAATGATTTCTCTGTCAAACATAATTAACACGTCAGGCTATCAAAGATGAAAAACATCTGATAAACTAACCCATCTCCTTTACATGGATGATCTGAAATTGTAGGAATTTACTATCTGAAACAGAATTGCTGCTCAATACTGTCCAGATATACAGCCAAGATATTGCAATGGTATTTGGACTGGGTAGATGTACCACCTTAATATCAAAAGGGGGAAAATGGTGATAAGAAAGGAATTGGGATGCCATATGGAAATAACATCAAAATAAATTATCAGTGGATAAAGACGATCACTATGAAAACCTGTTGTCCTTCAAGCTGACAACATCAAGCATACTGAAGTCAAGAAGGTCAGAAGTTCATATAGTGCAAAAGTGAAAAATACCTTAAATACAAACTTATTTTTGTTTGAAATACTTTCAAGGCAATTAAATATCTGGGCAATTCCAGCCATTACATTCAGAGCTGGAATAGTAGATTACTCTCAAGCAGAACTAAAGGCCCTGGATAGGAGTACTAGAAACATAATGACAATCAATCATGTCCTTCATCCATGCAGCAATATTGACAGATTGTACTTACCAAGGCAAATAGGTTGGCTTGGAATGTTGCAAGTAAACCAGATACCAGATAATTGAAGACAAAAAAGGGCATTGGAAGAATACATGAAGGACAGTGAAGAAGATTAGTATACCACAAAAGCTTTCTGAGTGCTGGAGAGACTAAACTGGCATACAAGAAAGACCAAATTAAGAATAGAAAAGAGACATGGCAAGGCAAAGCATTACCTGGCTAGTACATTAACAAAACAGAAGGCAAAGCATATACAGTGGTGCCTCACAAGATGAGTAACTCGCAGGGCGAGAAACTCGCAGGACGAGCAAAAATTTTAATCCAAAAATATTCTGCTAGACGAGCCACGACTCACGAGATAGGGAAACTTCGTGCCAAACCTTGTGCATCATCAGTAAGCGCGCTTTGTATTTCCCGTTCAGGCAACTCCGCGCAACAGTTCTGCCCACTCTATTTACTCCATTGCCATACCAGAAGCGGCGCGTGTGCATGTGTTCTGCCTCTTGCCTCTCGTCCCTCGCGCACTTTACTCCATTCCCATACTG
>JANHZU010002982.1:28893-42070 GCA_032468055.1 Acrochordus granulatus
GGGAAGAGGAGAAGGGGATGGCAGAGGATGAGGTGGATGGATAGCATAGTCAGTGTGATGGGTGTGGGCTTGGGAAGTCTCCAGGAGGCAGTGCAAGACAAGGCGGCCTGGCGTAATGTACTCCGTGGGGTCGCGAAGAGTCGGACACTACTGCGCAACTGAACAACAACCCCTGCTAAAATAGGTGACTGCTACTTTCAAATTTTTAATTGCTGGATTTTTCTATTAAAGAGGCATACAAACTTGCATTAGAAGTTATATTTCAAAAATCTCTGTATAACAAAAAAAATCAATGGTGTCATGGAATTTTACTCAATGATTTAAATTTTCCACTATAATTGACATTTCTACATGATGTATATAATAGGAATGATAACGTCTCTTGGGAATGTTATATATTGTCATGCCTCTCAACTGTACAGCATCCTAATTTTCAATAAGGTTTGTGTGATGCAGAAATACAAATCTATATTATTAAAACTCTTGTATGATTTGTATGGCACAAATGAAGAAGAAAGGGAAAGCACGGCAGTGTAATCATTCACCATGGCATGTGAAAGAAAACTGACATTATGCTACATGCTGACCATTAGTGAATAATAGCCAAGAAGTATTTAGCAACTAGAAAGTAGAAAATGACTCTTTGATTCAATTATTTTATTACTGACTATATCCCTTTCTAAAATATTACATTACCTTTTCCTTTTGAATTAATCCTGTACCAGATTACACCAATCTTATTACAAATGAGCAGTATTTTTTTCCAATATAGACAATCTACATTTGGTTTAATGTTTAATCCACAACACAATTTGCAATGCTAAAACCACCAGGCTTTTCAGGTTTAGAGTTTTCTATTTGTTCATGGATTTTGAAGTGATTTTAAGCATGAAGGAAATCTGTAAAACATCAAGAAATTGGCAGCCATGCAGAACATCAGAACACTAGCTCATTGCTTAAGAGACGAAGATAAAAACTGATGTTATGTTTGACAGATGCACTGACTTTTCTTGAAGCAAAGATGAGAAGATAAACATTAGTTAGCTGAACAACTTTGTTCCTGGATTTGAAAAGGATGAGATTTGAATCATGCCATGCAGGAGCACAGATGGATCCTGAAACTTTGCGGGATGCAACCAGCAAAACCGACATGCTTCAATTCTTCAGTAATTTGCACTATGGAAATTAGATTTGGCTTGCAGTATATAGTTACTAAAAATGTTAGACCACCAGGAAAGGGGAGAAAACATGTGCTTTGAAATTTGCTACAAATAGACTTAAAAATGACTAGGCAGCAGTTCCACCCTCATCTCATTAGATACCTGGAAAATGTTCAAATAAAAAAGAAGTATATTTTGATGAGCAATTTCAGATTGTCCTCAGCATACTGCATATACCTACTTTCAAGCACCAGTATTTTGGCATGGGATAAAACCATTTTGTATTTCTGATTGTGGCACACAATATAAAATGCATCCAAACTGGATAGTCCTTAACAATTATACAAATTTGGGTACAGCTAGTAATATATATGTGTATTGCCTTAATACAATGTATAATGTATTCCATGGTGGGATACCACCAATTTGATGATGGATGTAATGGACTTCACCTGGTGACTTTAATGGGATATGGAACACTCAGTGTGGAAACTAAGAGAAATAACTAATAAAGCCTGAATTAACAAATGAAGGAGAGAGAGGGAGAGAGATGTTGTTTGCCAATGAAACTGAGAGAAAAGGAAGGATACTGTTGATCTGAAGGAAGGATATAATAGTCTGCTGTTAGAAATGGAGTTGTTGTATACCTATAGGAAATATTTTTTTTAATTATGAATAATAGGCCAAGATCTGTATCAAAACATAAGCATGACTGTGTTTATATTGCTGTTGTTCAGTCGCTCCAACTCTTTGCAACCACATGGACCACAGCATGTCAGGCTTCCCTGTCCTGCACTGCCTCCCAGAGTCTGCCCAAATCCACGCATATCATGTCTACAATTTTATCTAACCATCTCATCCTCTGATGTCCCCTTTTGCTTTTACCTTAAATCTTTCTCAGCTCATATTCTTCTCCAATGAGTCTTCTCTTCATCTTAGGTGGCCAAAGTGTTTGAACTACAACTTTAGTATCTGTCCTTCCAAAAATAGACAAGTTTTATTTCCTTTAGGAATGACTGGTTTAGCTCCTCACTGTCCAAGGGACTCTCAAGATCTTTTCCAGCATCACAATTCAAAGGCTTAAGTACTCTTTAGTACTCAGCCTTCCTTATGGTCCAGCTCTAACAGCCATACATTACTATTGGGAAAACCATAGCTTTGAATATATGAACCTTTCTTGGAAAGGTGATTCTCTGCTTTAGGTGGTTTCTCTATTCTGCTGTAGCTGTAGTTGTGTACAAAAATAAGAATAAAAATAAATACGTATTTATTTATACAAATCTATAATATAGGGTTAAAAATAAACAACAAAACCAAAACATTGTAACAAAACTTCAGCCTAGTACTCAAATATTTTTGTGAAGAACCATGACTTCATAACACTATAGAAGCCAAAGAGGATTGGGGGAGATTTGAGTACTGAGAAGTTGTTCCACCAAAGATTTGCTTAAAATAAGAAGGTTAAATGACAAAAATGCAGATGACAGTCCTGCAGGGATCTTCTATATCTTCTATACAGGAATCACCAGATGAGCAGATTCAGTCCACATAAGACAGTTTAGAGATATCAAACCCTGACCTTTTAAGCTTTAAAGTAATACCAAGCATACTGAATTACATTCAGAAACTACAAAGCAGCTAGCTTCTTTGCTTTGCTTTAGTAGCATATTATATGGAAAAAAATGATGGAAAAAAATGAAATTTCTAGATTGCATATAAACAGCCCTATGTTCAGCAAATATCTGATGTCAGGTGAGAAGTCATGACACGTAAAGGTTTCTAATATAAAAATGACTACATCTGTTTCTCATGATATAATTATACAAAAATCCTCCTAGCCATGGCCTCTGTCTGTTCCTGAAACAGGAGTCATAAGTCTACAAGTTCTGCTAGATTGCAAATGTTATTTAATTTACAAACTTATATATGCCTATATAAATTATTAGGTCAATTTAAGTAAGAAATCTCATTTATAGCTAGATTTATCTTCTGAATCAGTCAGTATTTGAATCTGCAGCTATTTCAATAATCTCTGTAACTACATCCTCATTACTTTCTCAAAGTCATTCCTGTGACCAAAAAGGAAATGGTTTTTAATTATTTTATAATTCGGCTCAGAGGCAGAAAGTATTAGGAAATAATTCCAGGAGACCAGTACTGGATTTATTTGTTTTTTTATTTGTGTAAAATATATTTGTCATTTACCGTCATTCACACTCCATTATTTACCATCATTCACACTGCATACACACTCCATACATACCTAATTTAAGACTGAAGCATTGTCCCAGAGTTAATCAGACATAGCAAGGGGAACCAGACCATGCAGCTGACTGTTCTGGCCCACCTGCTCTGGAGCAATGTTCTTGTACTTATGGCACATAACTCCATCTATCAAGGCTCAGTAGTCCAGAACGTTCCTTCAGTACATAGTACTTTGTACAGAGATGTCACATTTTACATGTTCCTCCTCCATTCCTTATTTTATTACATTCCAGTATTCCTTCTTTTATACAATTAATTACTAATTATCATATTGTTCTTTTGTTCTCAAATCCTCACTTTGTGTGCGAACAATGATTCTGCACAAAATCCATAGTCCTATCATGCTCTCCAGACTTCCATTTTCTTATGAGCCTAAAACTAAAAATAACATTCATACTCACATTCCCTACAGAAGGAAGATTAGAGATTGGCTCATAGTTGTCCCAGAAAGCTAGATTGATAGATAGCCTTTTGAAGAGGAGATACATCATTGCCTTTTTAAAGGTGGAAAGCAAGCATTTCTCATTCAAGGATGTATTCAATAGTATCCAAATCAACCTCCCATTAGTCCCCTGGCAGTTTTCACTAGCTGAGTTAGACAGAGTTCTAATCCACAACCAGCAACATAGGCAACCCAATCCACTTCCTTATGACCTACAGATTCAAATTGATTCTAGATAACTATGCACTGTCATCTTAGCTGGAACTGCCTAGCTGGTGTCCAGCTCTGACTGAATGGGATGTTATCCCAATGTTCATGATTAATTATTTATGATGGTCCAGCAGTTGATTTTATGGGTCAGGTTTCCCCAATAGAACCAGATGACTTTCTGAGCTGCAGCAATTTGCAGATGCAATAAACATACAGATGTAAGCCCATCTGACCACCTTATCATGTACTTAAATCTGACTTCTCTTCTGCTATTTCATCTCCCTAACCTTATCAGTCAACAAAGATACTTCATTAGATTTGTAGATAGAGAAAGACATTTTAAGAACAATCCTCTGAAACATCACTATCAGTAATTTATTCTGGAGAACAGCCCACTAGTTTCAGAAAATTCCCTAAGCACCCTTGAGATACCATCAGGATTCATTAGGCACCAGGGAAGGAACAATTCAGTAAATCTCCTTTCCTTCTGTGGAGAATTGTGGCACTAAGTGGCTTCAGAAGACCAAAGAGTTCTTTACGCATGAAAAAATAATTGATGGAAATATAAATCATCCTTGAATCATAGCTTATTTCTTTCAAGTACAGCTTTTCTGTATGGATTAGGCCATAATTTTTTTTTTTTGAGGCTGTACTCAAAATTGCCCCTTCAAGAAGTTTTTCTTTTTAAAAAATGTTGTTTCACATTTCACCAGACCTGGAAAAGTTGTGCTTCCATTTCAAGAGACAAGGCTTTATCTCCAATTAACTACAGGTAGTCTTTGATTTATGAACAGTCGCTTAGCAATTGTTTGAAATTATGATGAATCATGCAAAAGATACTTATAGTTCAGTTCTTATATCTGTGCATGCATATGCACACACACACACTATGATCACATGAACACATTTTGTGTGCTTGGCAACTGGGTTACCTTTATAGCTGTGTGCAACTTCATGGTTTATTGCCACTTTACAGCATTTACTTCTGGTTTCTGGCAAAATAAATTTCCATGGGATAAACAGGCTCATTTAATGACTACCACAACAAAAGATAAAATTGAGCATGGTCACATGATGACCTGCTTAGTGACTGCAATTTATTAAAATTTACAATCATAATTCCGTGCTTAATTATGGTTGTAAGTTGAGGAGTACTTGTGTTTGGACAAATTCACACTAGAAAATATTCAGATCTCATAAAACTAATAGGGTATTACATTTATCACAGTAAATTTCACAGTATTTGCAAGTTTAAATACAATAGTTTTTTACATTTGATCATATTTGATAGTTAACATTTGTTAGAATATGAGCACTCAGGAATTTAAATTTCAAATGTTTGATTAAAATCCATATTGAAATAAACAAAAGTATAGAATGAAAAAAAAATATTGCATAAAAGAGATAAATATGCATTTATTTTATAGATTTTTTCCTTAATTCTATTATTTAATTTAGAACAATATAGATACAATGCTGTTAATGGTGATGATGACATATCCAATTGATCAAGGGAAAATGATTGTTTTAGAACATTTAAAGAATAAAATAAATGACTACACAAAAGAAAAAGGGAATAAAATGAGAAAAGACATATTGGACAGAAAATAAACAGAAGGAAGCAAACCAGATATTAAAACAAGTTCAAGGTCCCATTTGCTGTCACCTAAAGCAGATGCCTAAGACTACAACTATATTATTTGAGTACTCAGAGCCATTCTATATTGTTCAGTCTCAAAGCATTCTCTGATAGAAACATATCAGCAACAGAATGAGAAGTCTTTTTGGTGCCACATTGCCTTGGCTGTTGCCAACAAGATCAACCTTCAAAGTGATATTTACACCATTCCTGAGCAAATCAGCAGTGAGAGAAGAAAGAAATGTATTGAATCAAACATTAAAGAGCAATAGAGATAAGGTAGTAGGGAATATATATTTCATCTTTAGCCCTATAGAAAAGATTAAATAAACTTTAACAAATAAACAAATAGTAAGTCTCACTGCTTTGAATGTTGGGTACTCCTACATCACATTTGTTGAGTGATCACACTTATTCCTCTGGTTTATTTTTCATTTATTTATGATTTGTCAATGCTAAGATTATTTTATAATCTTAAATTGTCAGAATCTTAAATCTAGCAAAAATTAAATAATCCATCAGTTCAGAGTGATTCTTTATCTCAGAGAAGCCCTTGTATCCAATATGCATACAAGGGGAGAAGTAAATATACCTAAAATACTTCTTTGTAGATATTGTTTTACTGAGGATATTAAAATAGTGAAACTGTAAAGTGATTAATTCAAATATTTACCTAATTGTATATTTTTTAAAAAATTCTATGAGCAAAATTAAAGGGATGAAACATTCAAATATTGTTTGATCAAATTATGACCCCCCCAAAAGCCAGTGAACTGCTTTTCTCTTACCCAAAAGTAATGCTATAAATTTCCCATCAGTTTTGGATTTTTTTTTCATCCATCATGGGAAGGTGATATCCTATGAACAAAAATAACAACAGCAACAACAATAATAAGAAATAATAATATAAGAAAGACAAAAAATTCTGGATAGTGGACACAGCAGTACCTGGAGACAGCAGAATAGAAGAGAAAGAACTGGAAAGAATATCAAAATACAAAGAACTGCAAATGCAAATAGAATGATTGTGGAAAAAGAAAGGAAAGGTGGTACCAATAGTAATAGATGACTTGGGTGCAATCCTAAAACATCTGGAGCACCACTTGAACACATTGCCACTGACAAATTCGCTAACAGTCAATTGCTAACGGTAACATTACTCTGAATAGCTTACATCCTGCGATATGACCTTTAACATCATCACAGAATAACTTCTGCCTACTCCAGGTCCTTGGGAAGGATGGTTAGATAGATAGATAAATGTCAAATCCAATCTAAACATCTGCCTGACTGCGTAACAAACCATAATAACGATATTGTGGAAGCATTACATTAAGAAAATATTTTTTAAAAAATTTGCAGATTCCTTGCAAGATGACTCATTTTCTCCTGCAAAATAGCAACAAACCAAGTAATACACTTTTTTTCTACAAGAATATATAAGTTTTTAAATTAGCAGATAATTTATAACTTAATTAAATAAAATTACCGTTGCCAGGATCAGTTAACATTTATACTACATAATGCATTATACCTAATTTATATTCCATAATAGATCAGGTGTCAATACATAACTGAAATAGAACATTCTTAGTTGATAATGTACTAATCAAAGAAGCATAAAACATACTTTTCCAATCTGGTATATGCCAGACATGGGCCATCTGTTATCTCAAAACTTGTGAAGGGTTTAGCATTGCAGAAAGATGATTTAAATAATATATTTCTATATTAATAGCAAAAAAAATTGTTTTTGCAAAAAATATTCATTTACCATATTTGTTGAAATTATACCATGTCTTTCTTCTCCTAAAAATTGTAGATACTAGTAACAATATATTTTTAAACGAACTATAATTAAAAATAAAAGCAAATTAATTAAAACTGACTTAAAAATGAAAAATATGTTTTTAAATATAAATAAAATAATCAAGAAAAATTAGAAATAACCAAATAATTGAAACTGTTTTTAATAAGATGAGTGTTCATCATAAGATAGACAGTTCATCATGTCCAAGAATGGGCATATTTGGAACATTTTTTCTGAATGTATGTATTCATTCCTCATCACTGCTGAAATGTGGGCATCTAGATGTGTACCTAAGTTTCCAAGGGAAAATAAACCATGTATGCAATAGATCTGATGATTTTTTTACTGATCTCTCATTGATTATCCAGCACCATCTTTGAGAATTAAGTTTCTATTTCTTTGCCCTTATCAATAATATCAGACACTGATCTGGATTTTACAACCAAATCCTTCTCCAATGCAGTACTTCCAAGCCATGAATCTCCCACCTTGTATTTGCACCCTATATATAATATCCTACATTTCCTCATTACATCTTACATTGAAGGACATGTTGTTCAACCTGTGCAAATTAGATTAAAATCTTGTTGTGTCATCCTGAGTGTTGGCCAGATCTCCCAATATTGTTTAATTCATAAATTTGATAAACAGCCCATCAATGCCATTAAGTTGCTACAAAGGTAATGCAGTTAATTTTCACCTGTTACTCTTTGTTTATGTGCTACTGAATGCAGCTTTACAGTAGCAGTATCCATGGAGATAGGAATTTGAAATATTCTTCTAAATATAAAATCTATGTTAACAGTTTTCTGTTAATCTATGTTAACAGTTTTTCTGCATCTGTTATTTCAAAAGATTTAGACCAATCTATTTGCCTAAATATTTAATGTCCAGTAATCTGTGGCATCATCAAGCCTATCAATCTTTCCCAATAAAGCTAGCTGTCTCTTTCCACCACTGTTTTATTTTACATACTGCATTCCTGCTCCTGTTCCTTCTGTTTTACTACCCTACACTCCCCCCCCCCAGAGAAAAGAAAAGCTTGATAGTCTTTTTTTATCATTCTATTTAATTGCATTGTTGCATCTGTATTACTGGTCAAACAGCAGACACTTCAGTCTGAAGTTGCTGGCTGTCTTTTTCTGCTGCTGCCTTTGTTGAAACTTATAAAAGAACTAATTCTAGTGAGTCTCTAAGAATTTCAAAAACCATAGCCATCCAAGATAATTGAGTAATCAATTCTATCAACAATCCAAAAAACTAGAAGCTGTTTTATAAGGGGTAAAAAGTAATACCAAGATACCATTTAAACATAAATATCCTCCAAAGAAATGCAAATCTATTTTTGCTCAGTGCCTTAATTAATTTCCAGTGCTTGGAAAATTAGAGTTTTTTCACTCAGTTTACAAATTCCTGGCCTTTCTTTCACATATTCTTTGAAGTACAGTAAGTTTTTTTAGTTTACAAAATGTTGCTATTTTTAATATGTGTTAATAAGGGTTTGCGATAGTAAGTGCCTATCTATCACTGTATGCATGTGTCTACTGTCTGAAGACTGTGATTAAATAAAAAATATGAATGCAGATTTCAATGTGTCTGAAGTCCAATTTCAGTATTATTTCCTAAACATGTTTTTTTCAGATTAAAAAAGAAATTTCCATATCTTTTCCCAGCTGAGAAAGCTCTTCATTGTTTATAGACAGGCTCTTGATAATGAGAAGAAATATAAAGAGAAATAGTGACATTTGATATGGAATATTTGGATCTTTTCAAATGTGTGAAGCAAAAAGCACTATTTCTGGATTATGTACATTTATTTTTAATGAGAAGTGATTTCACATTTGCAGCACTAAAATAATTCAGAAAAGGAGCTTTAAATTTGCCTCAATAACATTTAGTCATTTTCATTTTAGGAATTTGAAGATTGTAATCTTAATCAAAATGGATAATATACTGCCCCAATGATATTGCTGTCTATTCTTAAAAAAGTTTAAATTCTTTTTGATATTTTTCTGAACATATAAATATTCATCAAATATTTTGGGGTTAATAAATATTCACTACAGGTAATCCTCAACTTATGACCACAATGGAGCCTAGGATTTTATTTGTAATTCATCAGAGTCATAAATTGAGGATTCAGTTTTATGACCATTTTCACAATGGTCATAAAGCAAGTCACTGTGGTAATGAAGCAAATCATACAATCATTAAGTGAATCCATTCTTCTGAATCTAAAACACCAAATGTCTGAGACTACCAGAAGCCTTTGAAATGTAATTTTTTTTAAAAAAATATGCTGTAAAGGCAAGAAATAATTTATTTGTAAGCATTTAATATCATTTGATACTTGATTACAGCTACTATATCTGAGTTACAAAAATCATATCATGGCTAGACTTATGTATTTCTTTTCTATCATTGAATGACACCTCCCATATAGAAGCCTAATACTTAACCATCCATTTAGTATTAACCTATATTAGTAGGCAAGCATTTAACTATCAATCAATCATATTTATTATGCCATTGACCAGTGATTCATATATAACATAAATTATAAAATACCAGAAAGATGAAGAACCAAGAAAATAAGATTCAACTGATGCATAGATGAAATAAAAGATATAGATGCAATACTTGAAATAATAAAAATAAAAACAGAAGAAATATGAAATAATAAAATATTGATAAATCTTTAAAATATAAAGGCCTAATAAGATATTAATACATTAAAATGTATAACCAACAATTTTGTGAGAAACTTACATTTCTACATGATTAACAAATGTATGCCTCATAAAATGGAATATATTTTATTAAGTCTGAGATGATTGATTTCAGTCTGAAAGAGTATTTAACAGTAATTGTGAAAGTGATTGAAAGACAAGGATCTCCAATGTGTTGCCTCATGCCTCTCTCTGTAATTATCCATTTATGAATTTTAATTGCTGCAGTGCAAAACCTGGCAGCATTAAAAGTGATAAATTGCTTTATGTCTGTCAGAAGGAAATGATTAAGAAAACTTTTGTTTTGATCTGTAAAAGTTTGTCAACTACTTTGGTATTAGGTGCAATATAAAAGTGCGTATGTGTTTCTATGGACCTGGGCTACAAGGACAAGTTCGTTCATACATGGAAACTTTAGTAAATCTCCAGTTAAGAAACATCAAGTCCAGCTTGGAAAAACACTCTATGTTGGGCAAGAGAGACAAAGATAGTGGTGTTAAGTATTTACTTATTTCCTGTGTAAGTAAAATATGTGAGTTCTCATGAGATGTGGAATATGGCTAATCTCTTCCTAGAAGTGAGTATCGATAACTCTTTCTCTGATTATTCTATTTATACGAGTGTATTTCAAAATAAGAATTGCTCAAGTGACACAAGGGATAAGTTTACCCCAAATTGGTCTCTAGAAGTGATAGAAAATCAGCCCTTTAAAAGTGGCCTTTAAGCCAAAGGTAGATATTAACAACATATATGTTCTGTTATTATTATCCTGTGCACATTCTACAAATTTTGTTAGATGCACATTTATATACTTGGAAGAGTGTTTACAAAAACTTGATTTGTATGGCCTCAAGTGTTTTGTAATGGACAAATGATCCCAGTTGGGCACATAAAATATCTGGGCCATAGGTTTTGCAGTAAAGAGTTTCAGAGCTCTTATGTGCAGTTTCTACATTTTGTCTGGATAATTTTCACGACTGCTTCTGTACCACCTAGTTTGTAAAGCATCATGATCCATATTATTTAGATAACTGTAATCTGGAACACGATCCACAAATATTTGGTGCATGTGTGTGTGTGCGTGTGTGCACGTGTGTGTATATATATACCAAATATATTCCATTTTATTCCCCTTGATAATTCATTTAATTATTACCATTTATATATTCCCTGACTCTTTTGGATTTTCTGGCAAAAACCACGATAGCTAAAGCAGTAATGGCTGAAAAGTTTTGAGACCTTATCTATGTCTTACAAGGATTAATGAAATCATAGTCACATTATCAGTATATAGGACAACTGGAATATCCAGATGCCGAATCTTGTGGAGAGGAGGCAGAAACTTAAATCAGATCATCTATCTAATAAGAATTTTAATAAGAAGTTCTATAAAGGCTACATAAAGTACAAACCTGTTCTTTAACATGTTCTTACACACATATTTTTTCAATAAGATATCATTATCTTTATCAGATTAATTCAATAAGATTATCATTATCAGGACCATGCTCTAACATAGAACAGTTGGGACAAAGAGCGATACTTGTTGCCCAGTTTTAATCATTCTTTTATCCCTACTTGTAATTTACTATCCAAAGCACAGGCAAAAAGATTATTAATTGTTCTTAGCAAATGTGTAAAATGGGAAATATCCCATACCCTTTTTAAATATTGGTACAATAATGACAATAGCCTAGTGCTGAGAAACATGACTTAGTATTAAAAAAAGGATGACAAAACAAGTACATGCAAGCTGACTCTTCCTTCAGCATTTCAGGAAGAATGAAGTTATCACTATTCCTTGGTCAGGCTTTGCTTAACTTCAAGGACTTCAAAAGATTTCTTGTTTGGACTGGGAAGAGTTCCTTGATTTATTTCAGTTTTTAGATTTGTTAGTTCCTGCTCATAGGAGTGGTGAAGGACTTTAAAATATATTCCCCATGCCCTTCATGGGAACTTTATTGATCGTAGGGGCAAATCATTTCTCTGACAGCCTGTTATAATTTGCTAGAAGACAGTGGTATGTTTGTCCTTAGCTGATAAAACTGCCACCATGTCCATTTAAAGCAGCTCTTTTTAAAAATCCCAAATTGGCCTAACACTGTTTCTTCATTTCTACCAATTTAGCAAAGGGCACTTGTCAGGTATTTTTATAATGTAAAGGGGGAAATGCCTGCAACTTGTAGTAGGATCAAAAGAATCCCAGTGAAGGCAAATTTTCCCTTTGGATTTGCCATTTATATGAGTGTATGTTTAGCTTGGGTACACAGAATCTGTTCATGTAGATTTTGAACAAGAGATGTATAATGAGTAATGAGCACTTTATTAAAGCCTGCCTGAAGTCCCAATAATTAAGGAGAATGTAGCAAACTGTGTAACAGTAAAACTGCATTTGATTCCATCTATTAAGACAGTCTCCAGCTTTTCCAAATTTAATTGGAAATCATGGGCCTCAGATTTTGGATGCCTTCTGTAAGTTAGCAAAATCTGAGGCACTTGGTTGCTGCCCTGTGATTCACCATTTTACCCAGATAAAGGTTACTGGAATTAGAGTTTTTTAGTAGTAAATAGACTATTATTGCCCAAAAACCTGACATGAATCAAGTCAGCAGTTTGAAAGATGATGGAGTGTATCATTCAAAAGCTAACCACTGTGTGTTCAGATCTTATATGTGATGAGTAAATATATATATATATCACACAACAGCTATGTCAAATGTCTTATTGATGGTCCCGAGTTTTCTTGGAAACTGCATTTTACTGCATTAAACTGCATTAGTTAATTAAAAACTTATTTGTTGAATAATTTACATTGATTCTTCATTAGTTAATTACTAGTTCAGATTTCCCCCCAGTGAGGCACCACCTTGCTGTGGTTGGGGGGCTTGTGTGCTCTGAAGAAGATGAGAGTTCTGCCAGAGG
>JANHZU010002982.1:62831-74601 GCA_032468055.1 Acrochordus granulatus
TCCCCTATATTCTCCTAAAACATTTATCAGTCCTTTGGTCAATAGAAGGAAATGCCTATGATGGACTTTAAGGCAGTCCACATAGGTAAGGAGAAGCAGACAAGAAAATGGTATTCCATTCTCCAGTGATGATTTCGTACTCTTCAGATAGCATCATCTGAAACCATGAATAGGTATGTTATACTATTCAGTCTGATGTTATGCAGAATGCAAAGAATAAAAAATAAGCCAAAGAAATAAATGCTGGAGATAAGAAAAATAGAAGGAAATATCTAAAATTAATTTATGCTAACACCATTCTGCATGGGGGTTAGACAGCATATACATTTCATTATTATTAATAATAATATGTCTGCACAGCTTTCCATTCTTGTAACCCATCTTTACTTCTACCATACACATATACTGACGTACATGTTGCTTTTTGTTCTTAAAACTTTTTAAATGTCTCTTTTGGAGATTTTACTAATCCATACAAACATTACTTTCTTATGCTTCCCCTTCATTCCAACCCTTTTATTTTCCTTCATTTATTTGTTTTGTGTAGTACAGCAAGATGTGTTTCAGGCATGACTCCTGATTTAATATGTATTAAATATAACAATTAGCAACTAGTATAAAAGAAGGACAATCAGTTATGTTATTTAGATCATCTAAAATTAATAAATGAAAACTGCAAAACAAATAAATGAAGGAAAATGAAAGGGCGTACACATTCTTTTATATGTAGGTAATGTAATCTTAGATTGCATGATGCAAAGTTTATTGGATCTGGAAATTAAATACTTCTTAAGTGCTCCATTTCTACTTCATTCAACTTACTTATATGTAATTCCTAGAACATCAACTTAAAATTTCATACAAAAATTGGGAAAATGTACTCTGTTCTCTTATAGCATTTTGCTTCCTTAAACATTCACCCATTCCTTCTCATAGAGAATATGAGCATATACTATTGAAAAGAATGTCTAAATGTCTAGACAGCATTTGTATACCTAAAATTCTTTACCTTTAGTAAACATTAGAAATTCAGCTACTTTTCTAATGGCTGAGAGGTGGTTGGTTTTTACTTTTTTGAGATTAATGTATCATTTCAATTTTTATTTCATTTTCTCTGCCAAACAAACTTGTTTGAACATTGATACAATAATTTCCAGATCATAATAAATACTGCATCATGCAATCTAAGATTAGATTGACATACAAAATAATGTGTAAGTTCATGCCCCATCCATACACCTTAATATTCTGTCAAGAAATCCTTATACATTTATCTAGAAATAATTCAACTATATTGTGGCATTTGGGTTTTGTGCCAGGCTGGCTGCTGTTCTGCTAACATGAATCAGCAGAAGGAAAGAGGAAAAATGATAGAAGAGGCTCAGGTATGACTTTGGAGTGCAACTGTGCTGTCACAAGCATAGATGAAGCATCATTTAAGTGTTGTTTGTTTCAAAACAATTGTTCTGTTTTTTCTATTCCTGTACTCCCCCGCATTGCAATTTTTTTTTGCTATCTCCATAATACATAGTATTGTGTACAGAAATAACAAATTACAGAGAACAGAAAAGTAATATGACAGCAAATGCCCATTGGATATGCTGGATTTGCTTCATAACCACGTGGTTCACTTATGAAGCACATGATTCATTAACAGCCATAATGACTCAGTTTATGACCAGCATAAAGAAGATTGTCAAATTGAGTCAGGACCTGCTTAATGACCACAATGAGTTATGACCAAGATTCCAAGGTCAATTATGGTAATAAGTCAAAGACTACCTGTGTGTATTTCTTTTTGCATATGCTTAATCTGAACTGAAAACTGTATTGAAAAATTAAGAATGTGAATGCTGGTAGATAGTCACACTGCAGTTACATAATTTATGTAATCTCTTACATAAATTACATCAATCTAAGAGATGCAAATTAATAGGTGAATTTCTCAAGAATACTCTTGGCAGGGAGAAAAGTTAGATACTTTCCCCACTTCTCTATTTTTCTTTGTCCCCAACAGCTGCAAACATCACAGAGGCAAAAATACAAAATACAATGTTTTAGATTTATTGGGCCACAGCCTCATTATAGGTAAGTATAATGTATAGTTAAGTATAATGATCACAGCGAATTAGAGGTACTCATCATGATCAACACAATTTTACCTACTAAAGTAACCAAGAAAATTATCTAATTTACTAATTAGATAGAAAAATTTTCTTCTTCCTAGATTCCAGAAAGATTTCCAGTATAGAAAAGATAACAAGAAAAACAGCAGGCATAATACCCACACACTTGAGGGACAGGGCGGCAGAAGAGAGCCCTGTGCAAATTTCCTTTTTTTCCTCCTATCTATGTGACTAATTTCCATATAAATATGAATAAATTTGCAGAACACAGTACTGTGCAAAAGTATTAGGTTACTGTTAGATTTGTATGATATGGTATAATGGTGTAATGACCATATATAAATATGACTCATCTCTTTATTAGAATACAACCAGAAAATACGGAAAATTTGTATGCAGTATTCAAAAACAGGGAAGAAAACAGGAAAAAAAAAGCTTCCATAGGCTAAAGTACATAGGTGAAGTACAATCAAGTGACAAAGAAAGTACATCCTCTTTGAGTTCTATGGTTTTACAGATCAGGACATAGTAAAAATCACCTGGTCTTTAGCAGTTCTTAAAAGTAAGTCCAGATAACCTCAGATGAACAACATATGACATATTACACAATGTCATTTATTTTACAAAAATGAAAGGCAAAATAGAGAAGCCACCTGTTAAAAACTAAGGAGACCCTTATTGATTCCAAAGCCACTCATGATACTTTTCATGTTTTTCACTTTTTTATTTTTCTTTTTTAATTGTAATTTTATTTTATTTTTATTTGTAAGCCAGAGTTGATGGGAATTGGGTGGAGGACAGAGAGGCCTAGTGTGCTGTGGTCACAAGGAGTCAGACACAATTTAGTGATTGACCAACAATCTATTTAATGTGAGTCATAATTGTTTCCTTGCCAAAGAGAAGGAAGTTACCCAAGACTCTTCAGTACAAGAACTGTATTATATGGCAATGGAAATAAGCCAGATAAAAGGAATAGGCCAATGCCTAGGTAAGTCATTAACATTTCATGAGCATGTGAAAAGATGGAGACAGAAATTTCTGAGCTCTATTTAACCTTTATTAATTATGTTCACTTTAATCATTTATAATTACTTACAATACAAAAGTATATCAAATCATTTTCTATGCAAGACTCTAATTTATACAGAAACTCATCCTAGATAAAGGTGTTCAATGACAATTAATATTTCATCAACATGTTTCACTATCCTTTATTATACTCCAAATGCCCCTGTGCACATGGATATTAAACATTAATACAGCCTAGCATCGGGTAATACACTAAACCAACTGGGAACAACAAGGTAATACTCAATACTCAAAGAGAATTAGAATATATTTTGCTTCATTGACATGGCAGCCCTTGCTTTTATTAACAACATGTAGGAAATTCAGAAAATAATATAAAGATAATATAAAGATTACCCTCTATAGTGACAAATTATTGGTTCATCTAGCACAGGTTGCCAGTTTCTGAATAGTTCATCTGTAAAGTCATGATTGAAAAAAGATTCTGTCATACATTTCCAGAAACAAACCTGGCATCCCATTTTCAAATATCTGACAGAAAGAGCTCCAGTTAGTATTTGAAACCATATTTAGAATTAATGAGACATTTAATTTATACACTGTGATGTGATATTTGGTAGGTGCAGAGGTATGTCTTCCATTTTTTTCTTTAATATTTAAAATACTGAATAATCTTGTGTCTTTGGATATACGTGTTTGTCCCAGCAGGTTTTTTATTTTTGTACTTCCACATAAAGTATATGCAGGATATATGTATTTAGATGTCATTTACACCTCAGTAATTCCATACTTTTGTCACTTTTTTGTGACAAAGACCTAAATAGTGTATTTGTAGTTTAGAAATGGTGCAAGAAAACCTGCTCTGAAGCCAATTTCTACTTAGAAATAGTGGAGATCTAAAGAACTGCAGGATAAGTTTTTTTCCTAATTGAAAGAAACATTTTTAGTTGTGGCTTTCTAGTTGTAAATCACCCAGTCTCAAGGATTCTGGGCAGTATACAAAAATAAAATAGAATAAAACATAAAAATAAAACCGCATATTATATCCAATATAATTAACCTCACTCAATTATACATAGTAAAGGCAAAGATTCTTCATACAAAAGTTGATAAAAATGTTCAGGTGATTCTCACTTAAGAACTACAATTCAGACCAGCAACTCAGCTATCAAGCAACGTGGTCATTAAAAGAAAACATCATGTGATCACACCAGATTTATGATGTCAGTTCTGCTCAATTGTTAAGTGAATTACTCACATTTATTCAATGCATATGAATAAGATTTAATAATTTCCTTATCAGATTAAAAATTATAAGTCTGGAAGAGCTTGGTAGGTTTCACTCCCAGCTTCATGGAGCCACTTGCAGTCCTGATGACTATGGCAGTAGTTTTATTTATTTCTTTTTTGTTCATCACTATTCTATTCACCATCAGTACATACATACAATCCAATTTTTTTAGCTATTGCTATTCTTAGAGTCTCTACTTTTTAAAAAAAAATGCAACAAACACTGGATATTTCAAAATAATTGTTATTATTAGTAAGTCTGATAAAACTAAACTTATCACTGAAAAGATTATCATATAAAGACCAAAATATTAAATGCAGAAGAGCAACCACATTAAAATAAGAAAAGCCCTTTCAGCAAAATATTAAAGAAAAAAACAGAAAGAACCTTCTTAGTTTGCATTGTGCATTGTAGAGTTCACTGAGCACAAGCAAAGGCTGCACAACAAAATTGGTTTCCTGAGATATGAAATAGGGTTAAGCATCCAAACAATCAAGTTTCCATGGGATGCAGCTGTTTGCAAAAGTAAAGCTGGTTTCTTAGGGAGACAAATGATCAGTTTGAGGAAAAAGAATAAAAAAGGAGTAAAACAATGTTATTGTACGAAATAAAAGGCTGGGTAGGCATAAAGCCCCAAACAATTTCATTTCCTAACCTCTGCCCCTTGTGTTCTTTTTAACTGCAATTACATTGTGAAGTGTGTACACCTAGAGAAAAATGTCTTTTATTTTGGTTTCCTTCCTACAGCTTCAAGCATCAATAGTTTATTTCATACATGAAATTTGAAAGAACTATTATTTGGAAAACTATATATGGCAAAAATGGCAAAAAAAGTGCAAAGTTTTTTTTAAAAAAAACTAGATTTCAATTACAAGATGTTATTGGAGATGTTTCACCTTCCATTCAGAAGGTTTTCTCAATCCATCTAAATATGGAAAGGAATGGTCAAGAAATATATATTTTTCTAAAAAGAGGATGGGGCAGAATGAGAAAACACAACAAAGCTACACACAGCCAATTTAAACCAGTGATAATTTGCAGGAATTGCAAATTCAGGAAATGCAGGAAACACAGAGGTTTTCAATTAACTCTACTTGCATTTTAAGAAACTTTGCAAATTTTTGCTACAGATCACCACATGGATTAATGAGAAGATTCATGGACATTTACCATAGCATATTATCTCTTATAGAAGTAGAACAGAAATAGGATTCTTTACCCATCTTGAATATGTCTTATTACAGTCATTTTCTAAAGTTGTCTGTGACTCACAACCTGGAGAATCCTCTTCTTCATTTGAGCCATGCAAAACATCATATTTTCTTCTCAAGTCAAATTTTTGTTTTGTGATCAGGCACTTTGAATAAAAGGGAAACAAAAAGAAAGCAGTTGATAAGATATCATAACCATATAAAAACACCCCTAGTTCCTTTTATTTGTTAATTTATTAAAACTGGTATTAATATGAATAGCCAACACAATTCGGTTGGGAAAACACAAATCGTTATGCTGTCTTAGTCTGCTACTACAACCAACAGACCTTGCATCTGCAAAACAAAAATGACAGTAAATATCAAATCTGCCATGTAGCCATTATGTGGAATTTTATAGGCTGCATATAATAGTCCTAGACCCCAAATTAAATAACATTTGTTTTAAGTAACAAAAACAAGAGATGGTAGATTTTTTCCAACAGGAAAATTATTCTTTATGATGGACACTGATAGTAAAAAATAAACTAAGGGCACATTTTGGTCATTCATTTTTAAACAAATATTTGTTGATATCAGATGGGGCACCAATGTTTGCTTTCCACAAACAATATTATAGCCTAAATTTCCCCAATTAAATTCCTTCCAGATGTACGAACTTAATTCTCCAAATTCCCCAACTATCATGGACTTTGCTGAAAATTTGGGAAAGTTAAAATCTGTATATTGGTCACAAAAGCATTTGGGAAGCTGATTAAGTCAGAAATGAAATATATTCCTCCTTATTTTGTGGAAAAGAATATTCCTTGAGAATGATTTATGTGAAGCTGCTCGGTGACAATTAAAAGTACCAACGCAAAGTCTCTTTGCTGTCTCTGAGAAAGGGACAAATAGCTCTTAGTTTGTGTGATCTATTTATTTGAATTCACTTTTGCAAATCCCAACTAATTCAATACTCTGTATGTCCGTCTTTCTGTGTTTTACATTGGTTTTACAAAGTGCACAAAGCAATTATTGGCTAAGCTACATGTTGTTGAATAACAACCAAGTTGAACTATAAACAATGGTTTACAAATAGGTTCATGCACTATAGTAGATCAAGCAAACTACATTATGTCTTAATGGGCTTTATGAACCCATACTGTGTGTAATTGTTCCAGAGATGAGCAATATTATTATAGTCAGGGATGATACTTATATGTTTGTCTCTTGTAAGGCAACATGTAAGAAGACAAAATGTCCAGATGGTCATTAATCTATAAGGCAAAATGGCCATGAAGCCATTAGCAAGTATCAAACCTTATTGGAGGTTTGGGGCATTTTTGTAAATAAAGACAGATGAGTGAGTGTTTACCACAGCAAAGCAACATATATCTTAGTTCTTGCTTCATAAAATCTCTCCCTGGAAAGAAAAATCAGCCTGCTGTTATTTGGACTGTTAAGTAATAGAATAGTGAAGTAAGCCTCTGCAAAGTGTATAATATACAGTATATTTCTTATATTAATTAATGTCAATTCAAAAGAGTTGACTCCATTTTCTCTAGGGATGCTTCATGGAATGTTATGGAATACAGGAGATGCTGCATATAATCAAAGGCTGGGATTTTTACTAATCTATGTAAGCCGCCAAGAGACTTCGGAAATTGGCGGCATAGAAATGTGTAAAATAAATAAATAAATGGATTTTATCTATCCTGTGGTTTGCCATTCTTTGAGCCTTGAAGTCTGATTGGGTGCTGACTAAATGGGCATTCCTATATCTACCTTAGAGTAAGCCACACTTGGAATCAGAATCCAATATCATTGTACAGGTCAAACTGTTTAATTTCTCTAAACAAGCTATGATGTGTTCATTAAAATGTATGCCACCAAGCAATAAATATATAAATCACATTGTAATATAGCATGATTAAGCACATTCTTATTGCCATAATACAGCAAACTTTCAAGTCAAAGCAATGATTTATTTTTCCAACATCACGCAAAGTCATTATTAATCCTGCAATCTAGATTTCAAAATGTCAGATATCAGTATGAATTTGTATTACAAAAATAAAGATCACCACTAGATGCCAGCAAAGAAATAAAGAAAACTTTTAAAATCTTCCTGCCATCAAGTGATCTTCCGTTTAGTGTAGTCCAGGTATGGTAACCTTATAGATGATACAGGGAAGCTTGCATATAAAATATAGTTATGTTTATTTATTGTACTTATCTTCCATAGGTCTCCAGCATCTGACATTAAGGGGTTCTAGGCAAGACAGATCTTTTCTAAGATATGACAGCTAATATTCTCGCAGCTAACATTCAAGCATCTCTTTTTGTTGTTGTTCTTCAATCATGCAGTCGTGTTCAACCGTTCATGACCCCATGGACCTCAGGATGCCAGGCCTCCCTGTCTTCCACTGCCTCTCAGACTCTGCTCAAATCCATGTCCACTGTGCCAACAATGCTATCTTGATCCACATACTGGTTTCTCAGGAGACAGGTAAGTTAGTCTGGTACTTCCATCTCTTTAAGAATTTGCCATTGTTTGTTGCACAATCAAAGGCTTTAGTGCTTTTTATTTTTTAGCTTTGATTGTTTCCACACAATCAAAGGCTTTAGTGTAGTCAATGAAGAACACTATTTATGGTAGTTTGAACAACCTTTGACATTGCCCTTTTTTGGGATTGGAATGTAAACTGACCTTTTCCAATAGTACGGCTACTTGAGTTTTCCAAATTTACTGTTATATCAAGTGCAGCACTTAAACAGCATCATCTTTTAGAATTTTAAGGAATTCAGCTGGAAAACCGTTACCTCCACTAGCTTTGCTGTTACTAATTCTTACTAAGGCCCACTTGACTTGGGCTGTAGGTCTGCAACCACATCATCATGGTTATCAGGGACTTTTAGGTCTTTCTTTTATAGGTCCTCTGTGTATTCTTGCCATCTCTTCTTTATCTCTTCTGCTCCTGTTAGGTCCTACCATTTTTGTTGTTTATCTTGCCCATCTTTGAATAAAATGTTCTCTTGATATCTCCAATTTTATTGAAGAGCTCTCTAGTCTTTCCCAATCAGTTGTTTTCTCTATTTTTTTTCACTGTTCATTTAAGAAGGCCTTTTTATATCTCCTTGCTATTCTCTGGAAATCTGCATTCAGTTGGCTATATCTTTCCCCTTCTCTCTTGCCTTTCACTTTCCTTCTTTCCTCAGTTATTTTAAGGTCTCATTAGACAGCCACTTTGCTTTCTTGCATTTATTGTTTGGAATGGTTAGTAGCTACTTCCTGTACACTGTTACATACCTGTGTCCATAGTTCTTCAGACACTCTTTCTGCCAGATCTAATCCCTTAAATCTATTCATCACATCCATTGTATATTCATAAGGGATATGATTGATATGATTGAGGCTATACCTGAATGGCCTAGTGGTTTTCTCTATTTTCTTTAATTTAAGCCTGAATTTTGCAATAAGAACCTCATAATCTGAGACACAATCAACTCCAGGTATTTTCAGTAACCCTTGACAAAACTCTTTTAGCCTTTGCTCTGCTTCATTTTGTACTTCAAGGGCAAATGTGTCTTATTCCAGTTACCTTTAGCATTCCAATCCCCTATGATGAAAAGGACATCTATTTTGTTGTTGTTATTGTTACATCTATAAGGAATTGCAGGCTTTCATACAACCGGTCAGTTTCAGCCTCATCAGCATCAGTGGTTGGGGCACAGACTTGGGCTACTGTGATGTTGAATGGTTTCCCTTGGATTCAAAATGAGATAATTCTATCACTTTTGAGATTGTACCCCTGTACTGTTTTTCCTACACTTTTATTGGCTATAAAATTCTTTCTTCTAAAGAATTCTTGTCCACAGTAGTATATACAGCAGTCATCTGAATTAAATTCACCCATTCCCATCCATTTTAGTTCACTGATTCCCAAGATGTCGATGTTCAATCTTGCTATCCTACGTTCGACCACATCTAGCTTACCTTGATTCATACATCTTACATTCCAGGTTCCCATGCAAAACTGTTCTTTACAGCATCAGGCTTTCCTTTCACCATCAGACACATCCACAGCTGAACATCCTTTCGACTTTGGCCCAGCCAGTTCATTCTTTCTGGGGCTACTTGTAATTGCCCCACTCTTCCCCAGTTTCATAATGGGCACCTTCCAACATGAAGGACTCATCTTCTGACATTATATATTTTATCCTTTTAATACTGTCCATGGGATTTTCTTGGCAAGAGTGGGTTGCCATTTCCTTCTCCAGTAGATCATGCTTTGTCTGAACTCTCGGCTATGACTTGTCTGTCTTGGGCGGCCCTGCATGACATATTTATAGCTTCATTGAGTTACACAAGTCCCCTTGCCAAGCATGACAAGGCAGTGATTCATTAAAGGAAGTGATTTTCTACATGCATTTAAAAAGTTGTTTATGTTGACAACCATTATAAAATCTTGTTGCAGTAATTTTTTTTAGTTAATTATGCATTGCTTGAAGAAGTATTTCATTATTTATTCATTAGAGTAAACAAATGGAAGACAAAGTGTTGAGATTGCTTTTTTATTTTAATAGCTGTGCTTTATACCTTATCTGCTTATAGACAAAGAAACTATTCTTCTGTATTCACACTTGCGACGTAATTCAACTATGTACTCACAAAAAGTGCTGTATTTTTTTTCCTCTTTTATGTGTCTACTTCATTGGGTGGGTGGAGTGCATTTTTCCCAATATTTCATGCATAAACCCTATTTTTTCTTAAAAAATACTATGTTGAGCTTTTTGATTTTGTTATCTAAATAATAATCTGATTCTAGATTAAATCATAATGTACATTCCATCACTATGCAAGCATTATTTATTACAATCTGTTTTTAACCAATATTGTTGCATGGGAAAATCCTTTGTGAGACTATTTTATATTCCCTATGAAAGACAGTTAATGTAATTAAGAATATATTTTATTTTCCTCCTCCTTTCTGTGACACTGAGAACCATATTAATGCAACAGAAATAAACATTACTTGTTACTTACATGAAGCACATGCAAATTTATAGACATGATGACTCAATGAAATATTAGGCTTCTTTCACCCAGAGAGAGAAAGCATGGGTCCTCATAGACAAGCTTAAATGTGTGAAAAGTGATCAGATGGGAGACTCCTGTACATATTGTGTACAAGAAATCTTGCTTACAAAGAAATCATGCCAAATGCTTTCTAATATACTTTGGAATGCTATACTTTTTCCTGTATTCCTAAAGAAGTTAGATGATAATGTAAAACTGATATTTTTATATGCCATCCATGCCATAATCACTTTGAGCAGCTTGCAAAATTTCTGTAAAGTCATAATCCACTATTAATATATAAAACATTACATTATATTTCTAAATAATAAATTAAATTATAAACCAGTTGGTCTCGTAGTTAAGGTGACAGACTAGAAAGCAGGAGGTCATAAATTCTAATCCTGCCTTAGCATGAATTCCAGCTGGGTGATCTTGGGCCAGTCACTCTCTCTCAGGCAATCCACCTCACAGAGTTGTGGTTGGGGGGGGGGATAGGAGGAAGAAGATGCATTAAATATATTCATCATCTTGTATTGTTTATAAATAAAATAATAAAGACAGGATATAAATATAATTCATGAAGCTATCAGCTAGTACCTTCAATATACAAAGATGTATGCATCTGACTTTGAAATTAACCCATTAAAAATTAAGAAGGATTCCTTGAGTACATTTCTATCATTTTTTTTTTGACTTACATAGTCATCCTGCTCCTAATAATTACCTGGGCAATTCATATTTTATTATTGAAGATTGAACTAAAGTAAGATTTGAGTAGCTTTTTCTTTTGTAATTTGTTAGCATTTTGTCATTTTACTAATCAATTGTTACTGATTTATTTTGAATCACATGCAAAATAGTTTGCAGAAAGGTTGTTAATTTACAAAGAGAAACGTGCATTTTCATATATTAGCTTTTTATATTGACTTAATTAAACAAAAAGCAAACAAAACCAAAACTTTATATTACTCTATGCCTTCAAAGAGAATTTAAAATATTTCCCACAACTGAAAGAATAAATGTTTTATAACTATATATAAGAATATATTGA
>JANHZU010002983.1:39971-54241 GCA_032468055.1 Acrochordus granulatus
TTCGACTTGAGAAAAATCCAGTCCAGATGCCTGTTTTTTAAAACTTTGTTGCGAGGACGGAATAACTCAATATATGCAAAGCTGTCATAATTAAAACTGAGTGGCTGTCCAAATGATGTGTCCATCTGTCTATTCCCATCAGCATGAAAGAAAATAACACCCTCTTCTGCTAATTATGATTGTACAAACTTTGATAGTGGCACAGCTTCTTATAACCCATTCTGCTCATTTGGCAGGAATTCTGACATTCTCAGAAGATGTCAGAACAATACTTCATGGCGTGGCATAAGCCTAGCATGGAAAAAGCTGAATCTTATCCTAAGTTCATTCTCTTAGCAGAAAGTCTCATAGCTTTGAGCAATAGGAGGGTTCTATGTAAATCTGGGGTTCTTTTCTGCAGTGTTGCTGAAATTTAACATTAGTTGTTCAGAAAACAAATTTGCTGAAAACTAGTTCCTTAACTCTGAGCTGACATTATTATTTCCAAACATTAACCACTGGATGTTTAACCAACATATTTGTCTGCCTCTTAATCTCTGTCTGTCTGTCTGTCTGTCCATCTATCTTCTACTTAATACATTTTTTTCCTTTTTCCATTTCTTTAAGCTTCTTGTAAGTGGTGAAAAATATCTGAAGCTTAATACTTTTTGATAACCTTTCTACCTGCAACATAAAGTTTGATAATTTATTTAGATTTTAAGGATTGATTAAAAACCAACACAATGCTGCAAATTAGACTAGTCCAAAAAAGAAAAATAAATTAGCAATCACTCAGTATCAACCCTTTGAGATAGGCCAGGTCAAAAAATATGCATAGCAGAGATCCCAGGGATCTTTAAGGTAGAATAATAAAATTTGAAATATTCTCCAGATTTCTGTCTGTTACATCTTAAACTACATAAAATCAAGGTTTACCAATTCTGAGTATATTTCTCATGCATCCTTCTTTCTCAGGATTATTATTTTCTGCATGTCCTTTCTTTATACTCAGTAAATCCCATAGTCATTTGGGGGTTTGTCACAGACTAACACTTTAAGTAATGTCTCCTCTTTCTTATTAGCATAAAAAAGATTTGTTCATTCTTATGTTCTTCAGTAATATAGTGATATGGATAGAAAATAAATGCATCTAACAGCAAAGTAAAACATTTCCTAAACTGATATTTTAGCTTTATTTCATATTATTTCTCTTCTAATTTGTTATGTACACATTTAATGCAAATTTTATGTTTTATATGTAGTGGATTGTTTATATTTTTCAGTATAATTAATTGGGAAATATACTTTAATAGGGATTTTAATATCCATTACATATTTTCCTCCCTCACCCTGAAAAAAAAGTATTTAAGCTATTATAAGGCATTCTGATTTAGTGCTGTTCTCATCATAGCCACCTCAAAAAATAATAACTGGAATAAAAATAAATGTTGTAAATAGCATCAAAAGCCAATATTCAAAAGTGAGTTGCAAAATATTATGTACAAAACAGAACAATCCATTTATCTCACTCAGAAGTCTTTTTGAAGTTGGTGATTAAATTTAATAGTTCTGACCTCATTGTCCTACCTCTAATGAAATAAATAGACAGAGATGTCCTTGATCCAGCTGGTGCTGTCGAGTGTCTTGGTCTATAATTTATCTTTTTTATCCCTAAGAATGGTACAATTGACTAATATACTGGCCTATCACCTCTGAAATAGAATTGGAGATTCTCTGATCCACAATAAAATTAGTCTCATTCAGCACAAAAAAAAAAAAAAACCAACAACACAATATTGCCCACCATTTTAAATCAAAGGTTGGCCTTCATATGGAATTATGACCCACAAATACAATCATGGGTAGAATTTTTGCAAAATAATATTTTATTAAATAATAATAATCACCTATAAATAGAAATAGAACAACTTTGGCAAAAGAAAGCAAAAGTTGTACTTTTTATTACTCCAATAGTAATAGATTTTTATTACTCCAATAGTAATAGATGCCTTGGGTCTATTTTTTTGTAATCCCAAAAAAGTGAAGCATCACTTGAAAACCATCAGCAGTGACAAAATCACCATCACCATTTTGCATCAAATGCAAAAGGCAGGGCTACTTGAAAGAGCTTATATCCTGCAACGATTCTCTTAATGCCATCAAAAAACATCTGCCTATCCCTGGTCCTTGGGAGGACTTGATAAGTGGACAACAATTCCAAATCCACATAATTTGGCTGATTATGTGACAATCCATAATTAAATAATAATATTATATGATCTAAGGGCATTATAATTTGGCATATAGGAAATACTGTGTGTGTTCCTATAATAATTCTTAATACAAAATTTACTTCCTGCATTATTTTTAGACCATAAGTTTTTATTAAACCAAAACTTAAATTATCTTTCCAAAAGAGCAATCATTATTTCAAATCCCTTCAGTCTACATGGGAAACTGAGGTTAAATTCCCCAAATGCAATACTTCATACATATTAAACTCATATGCATACTGAACCTCTATATACTGTGAATAGCATGTGCAATTTTCTTTCCCTCATCTCACTTACCAAGTACTTAGAACATCTTGTTGATCTAAATAATTTAGTGTCATCCTAAAAGTTAGCACTCTCTTGTCATTCATGATACTGTTGCCTTGAAAAGAAACATCAGTATTTTTGTTGCAGAACTTTGAGGGAATTTATAGCTTAATTCTTTCTATCGTAAAATTTGTTTCCTTTATCCAACTTTGCCTATTACTTGAAATAATTTCCATATATGGATGATCTGTCCTTGTATTTCATGACTGCTGATGTGCCTTTGGTGAACTTCTACCCTTAGTTGTGACCTGAAAGTCAGATAAAAGTGAATCTGCATTTTCTGTTGTGTTTTTACTCTTGTATCTGATGCAGGCAGGCAGTATTGTGAAGGCTGTATTCATCAGATTGTACTATGAATTCAGTCTTCAGTAAAAAAAAAAAATCACTGGGAAGTAGAAAAAAAAGCAAAATTCCAAGAAAATAAGGCAGTGATGTTTCCATGACAGATTCCTTGTATTTTCTTTTTCCTTAATATCTTAAAAATAACTGAGATTTTGTTGCTAGTCATGATTCATACACATGTTCAATACAAGTAGCAAAATGCAGTTTGTCTTTGAGTTTCTTAGATGCATATGTTATAAAGAGAAGATGCTAATTTATCCCCATCCTGATGGTCTCTGTAAATAAAAGTGCCCATTGTGCTTCATGGAATTTAAATTCAGTCACTATTTGGTCCCTCTGAGTTTGCCTAGCAGGCAAACAAGTTGGCAGATGATGCTGTCCATATGCAGCATTATATCCTGCAACATCTTGACTTTCCAAAGACCTTTGCAAAGGTTCTTTTTGTAGACTTCAGCTCAGCATTTAACACCATCCATAATACCCCAGATATTCTTCTGTGCAAACTGACCCAGATCACTGTACCTGTCCATATATATAAGTGGGTTACCAGCTTTCTAACACATAAAAAGCAACAGGTGAGGCTAGAGAAAATTACATTTAGTGCTTGGACAATAAGTACTGGCAGTCCTCAAGGATGTGTGCTCTCTCCACTATTTTTTTCTGACCCTCTTCCTTCTGGAGACCCCTCTGTCAAAATTGTGAAGTTTGCAGTTGACACAACAATCATTGGACTCATTAAAGATGGAGATGAGTCTGTGTACAGATGGGAGGTTGAACAGCTGGCCCAGTAGTGTAGTAGAAACAAATTAGTGCTGAATAGTGTTAAAGCTGTGGAGATGACAGTGGATTTTAGGAGAAGTCCTCCTATTTTTTCCTCCCTTACCATAGTCAGCAACACAGTATCAGCGGTATAGTCCTTCAAGTTTCTGGGATCTATAATCTGCAAAGACTTGAAATGGACAGATAACATTAATACCATGATTAAGAAGGCACATCAGAGAGTGTACTTCCTGTATCAACTCAAGAAATTCAACCTGTCTCAAAAGCTGCTGATACAGTTCTATAGAGAAATCGCTGAGTCTCTTTGTACATCTATAACTGTCTGGTTCAGTGCTGCATCTATACAGGACAACACACAGTCAACACCACAGGAAGAATAATTGCAGCTAACCTGCTCTCTATAGAGGACCTATATATTGAAAGGGTTAAGAAAAGGGGGAGGAGTTACATGCATACTTATCTTCACATTCTGAACATACCTTGTTTGAACCTCTTCTCTCTGGTAGGTACTATAGAGTATTGCATACTAAAGCTACAAAATGGATAGACAGTTATTTCCCCAGAGCCATCATAAAGCTAAATGCTTGAACCATGTTATATGTTACAGAAGATACAGGATTACAAATAGGTAATCCAAATTAACCTACATGTGCATACATACTTACTTTAACACAGTACTTATAAGAGTCCATTCCTACTGCTGTATACCAAGCTTGCTATTTCCTTATATTACTATTTTATACTGTTGTCTTGAGAATATACTAAGAGCTGCTCTACCAAGTCAAATTCCTTGTATGTCTAACCATTCTTGGCCAATAAAAATATCTGTATCTTTCAACAGAGAGAGAGAGAGATTCTTTATTTTGGTGATTGACCAGTCCACAAATCATACTCAGACACAAAACTAATATTAATTAACTGGGTAAAAATATCAATCAAATTGATTTTCATATTATCTATTAAATTATAAAATGTTAGTTATCATACATAAAGAGATAGAATTATTTCAGTCCAAAAGTAAGAATTGTAAATAAATGATCAGAATGACAGGGAATTTGTTTAAATGACATCACAATAGATGTCAGCATCAAAAATAAAATTATATTATGGCATGCTCTCAATTGCTCCTTTTGGACAATTATGGGCATAGTCAGGATTCAAATGGAATGTCTATCATTCCTTTAAAACTGCTGATGGAAGCATATTGAACCATGCCAAGGTTACGTTCTTTTCAGTTTAGGACTAGGTAATTTGATTTAAATATCTGGCAGGTCTGAAAGGAGCATAAAGGCTACTTAGAAATACATCTTTAACAGGGGCATATTTCTAAGTTATCCTTGCATTGCTTTGTGATTGAATCTTGGTGTCTTCTGGACTTTGTTAGATTGCCTCTATTGTACATTTATTCCTTAGCATGAAGTTGAATTAAAGAAAACCAAACAATTCCAGTCCTTTATGTATTACCTTGGATCCAAAAGACACAAAATTATAAGAAAGGATCTGGGGCATTAGACCTGCCCAGAAAAGATATCTAGAGTAGATATAGCTTTCCACTTCCTTGTTGAATCACTTTTCAGTTCACAAGATATGTTTTAGGAATATAAAATACTTTGTATCTGTAACCTTTTTGGGTATTATATTGGTTGCTGGTTCATTATCAAAACAATCATATGGTTAGATTGAAAGATAACACATTTTGTAATATATTTCATGGACAAGTGAGGATGTGAGCTCAGATTATGTCTTACAAATACAAGTTCAAAATTATTTCCTTTATGAAGTTGCAGGCTTCTTTGTATATTCTCTGAAATTCTTTTCCAAAAAAATAATTTCCTTCCATGCCAAAAGGACAATGTGTATATAATTTCTCAAATACAGTTTTACCTTGAATTTCCTTAAGAAGTCAAATTCACAGTTTTTCTCTCCACAATTATAGAAAAGGGTATTTGGTCAAAACAATGGCAATTTTAGTCCCAGTAAATTCATAGTTGTTGCTCCATTGGATCATTAAGAAATTACGTATAGGTCTAGAGAGAGGCAGCGGATTTAAAATTAACTCTTCTCTTGCATGTATACCCTGTTTACAATTGTATATTTATATAATATGTATAATATTATTACAACAAAATTCATTTTTTTCCATATCAATGTATATTTATTATTCATAGGCTGGGCAGTTGGCAGTCAGTTGGACTAGATATCATCAAGATCCCTTCCAAACTTGGTATTCTATGATTATACAATTTCTCTATGAGTGAGATTATAAATTTGATATATAAATAAGTAAATCAATTATATGATATAATTATATGTAACTGAAGTACCATTTGTTGTGTCACTTATACAAATTAGAAGGAAGGTTCCCAAATGCTTCTAAATATTTTTTTTCTAATTATTAATTTTTAAAGCCAAGAAACTGTAGAATATTTTATTCCTTGATGCTGCCAATCATGAAATACTGTTATGAAGTTGAAAATCTTCACATTTCAGACCAATTACAGAGCTCTTATATACTGCTTGATTGAATCAACCCTTCTCAGACAGATTTCTTCTTTTTGCTGCCCCCTCCTCAGACTTTCCAGACATCATTGCTGATTTTTGCTTTTGTTCCCAACTCTAATTCATTTCACAGAAGTGTGTTCTGTCTATAGATTTCTTCCTTTTTGCATTATTTTTCAATTCACAGGATATGTTTTAGGAATATAAAATGCTAAATCAGCTAGAGGTATGGATACATTAGCTTGCTTGGGTGGCTGCCAGAGCATAATGGCAAAACACATACTTTCCATATTGATGTTTCTAGATTGACTTCTTAGCAATTCCAGATTAAATAAATCAAAGCAGTTGGATTTCAGACTGATTCATTTCCTAAAGTTAGTGGGAGCAGGTCAGTTTTACTCTGAGTGCTATTCCATCATAACTGGTTGTTTATTGGTATACTTGAACTTAACATCAGCCCAAACCTTACTGTGAACAAAGTAAATCACTAAGCAAACCAGTTTTTTGTTATGAAATACCAGTAGTAAGTTGTAAAATAAGTCTCTCCTGGATCTCTATAGGCAAGATTTGCAAGCCTATACTTTGCTATAAAAAACATTAGAATGGGCATGTGAAATCTTTCTAGAATAAAAAATGTATAGTTTAAAGCTTCTGTATTTTACTGTCCCCCGTAAAAGTCTAATGGAAAAGAATGAGCACTTCTGAAAGCTGCACAGAAATATGTCAATGTGTATTTGAAAGTGAAATTGAACCAAACATATATTTGTTTCAAAAACCTATGAAAGGAGAACACATATAAAATAGTGCAAGTACAATATTAAAGAAATTATGAGAAGCTGTATCCAAAAGGTTCATATTTTATCAAAAGCTATAAATAAAATAAATGTATAGTTTTTAAAATTAATATGGTTCTTTTAATCTATAAAAAAAACTTGGTAGATTGAAATACTGTACTGTTTTTATTTTGAATATGATTCTCACATCTCTAACAGCTTAGGAATGGTATTATAAGAATTGTTATTATTTTAAAACTTATTTTTTTAAAGACAGAAACTTGATACTTAAATTAAAAATTATGGTCTTTGACTAGCCATTGAATACATAAAAAGAAATAATTTAATACAGTAGTTTATTATTGGAGGAAGAAAAAATAACAATAAAGCATCATATCTAATTAAAAGTTTTGTGCAGTTGTATAACTTGATAAAGATATTTGGTCACCTGGTATTTGAGTGTAGGATAGAATTCCTTAAAATTAATACACATTAAATTATCTGTATGACCCTTAAATTTGGAGATTTGAGACAATCAGGGGACCATATGTGGAGATGAGCAAGAATTTCTTCCTTCCTGGATCCACAGGAGCAATGTTTCTGAGGACAAGAAGTTTCATGGAATCTTCCCACCAGTGGAAGGTGTTTCAAAGCGGGCTCTAGAGAAGGCCCATGTGTATTTGCGAAGTCTTAAATTGTATAAGTATCCTACAATAGAGGGCTCACAACAGTCTCTTATTTGGCAATAGAAATTAGGGGCACTCATGATATCATTTTGGCAATCAATTCCCTGATGCTTAAATCAGTTCCTTAAAATAAGACAGTTGACTCTAAGTGATTTAAACAATATGAGATTACGAGATCTATGGCTGTCAAAATTAAAGATAATGCCTTTTCACTTTGTATTTTCACTATTGCAAATAATTTTAAGAAATTAAATGAAAGTTTTAAGATAGCCATATGGCCTTTAAAAAAATTGTATATTCTCTCCCCCCTTCTCCCCCCCAAAAAAAAACATTTCAGTCACTGCTGAATTCTGGCAACTGCTTGGACAAATTTCTTGGCAGATGTTTTTGAGAAATGATTGCCATTGCCTTTTTCCAGGGCTAAAGGGAGAGTGAATGGCTTTGTGCCTAACATGGGACTAGATCTCATGATTTCCCAGTGTGAAATCTGATGTCTTAACCACTAAACCACACTGGCTGTCTTTTATCTTGTATTTTAAAAGAATCATATAAAAATTATATGTAGGATGACAACTTGAGATAATGTGGCTGTGTCTTTTTACATACTTACATCATCAAAAAGTTCCTCTTTGAGGAAAATGGATGATTCAAAAATGTGAAAAATAATTAAATAAAATCAATAGTATTTCTTTTTTCATTAAAGTCAGCTGCAAATGAAGAGACCCATTTATTATTAATACTGTTGAATATTTGTCAGAGACTCATGATGTAACAGGCTGCATATCAGGGCAAATTTACAACTATTCATTTATGTGTTAATTTTCTTCATTATTTAGTTTATTTGTCCAGATATTGGTATTCTTGTTCTTATTATTACTGATAGAAGAAAGACACTCTGTGATGTTTCCCAGTTGCCTCATTGCTATAAGAAATCTTTAATTTCCCAAAGGAAAGCAACATACTACCACCTCCAAAAAAAATAATAATTTGTATTGCCAGGAATGGAAGCAAGGGATCTCTTATAACCTACTTTGGTTTTATTTTCCAAAATATATTATTTACAATTAAAATCTTACAAAGAAGGGAGAGAGGGGAAAGGAAGGCTGAAATAAAGCATATATCAGAGCCCTTTGCATGTCCACTACTATTGAATAATTAGATTAAGATGTATGAATGAAAGGTAAAGGTCTGTATTAAATTATCCAGTGGTGCAGAGATATATTTCAGCTACCTGAAAAGGTTTCAATATAATGAATTCTTAGGGGAATAGAATTCTGTTCAAAAAATAACACCAGAATAGTAAAACAGCATGAATAACAAACATGGGATGTGAGTGGGAATGGGATACAATGTCATGATACAATTAAGAAGATACAATGCATGTAGCCCAGATTTGTAGTTAGTTCTGATTTAAACAGAATTTAATAAACCAGACACATTGCATCGCAAGTGAATTCTCATTTTTCCCAAACACTAACAGATGTTTAATCAATAAGATGGACTATAAAGGGCAGTGCAATTAGTAGGTCAGAAAAATTTTCTTGTGTGGAGCTTGAAAGCTGTAATTATGGACCAGATTTCATAAGTGCTTTATATCAATGACACATAGCATCAATATTCTATCTTAAGAGGAAGAATATATATACCATATCTCATACAATTAGGAAATGGAAAAGAAAACATCCCACATCTTTTAAGAAAGCACTTAGACAAAATTGTCATAATGTAAATATTTCAACAGATTTAATTCCTTTTTGGAAAATACAATCATGTGAAAAATAAAGTATACCCTCTTTGAGTTCTACGGTTTTATGTATCAAGACATAGTAAAAATCATCTGGTCCTCAGCAGTTCTTAAAAATAGGTAAATTCAACTTCAGATGAACAACAGCACATGACATATTATACAATTGCATCATTTTTTGCACAAAAAGAAAGCCAAAAAGGAGAAACCATGTGTGTAAAACTAAATACACTTTATGATTCAACAGCTCGTAAAACCACATTTAGCAGCAGTAACTTGAAGTAATTGTATGACTTTATCAGTCTCTCAATTGTAAATTAATTTTGGCCCACTCTTCTTTCCAATATTGCTTTAGTTCATTGAGGTTTGTGGGAATCTTTTTATGCATAGCTCTCTTGAGATCCCGCCACAGCATTTCAATTGAGTTGAGGTCTGAACTTTGATAGGGCCATTGCAACATATGGCTTCTTTTCTTTTTCATCCATCCTGTTGTCGATTTGCTGATGTGCTTGGGCTCATTGTCCAATTTTGCATTACCCAATTTTGCATTACCCAATGTTGGCCAAACTGTCAGAAAGATGGCCTCACAGATGACTCTAATGCTTTGGTATACAGAGGAATTCATGGTCGATTCAATGACTACAAGGTCTCCAGGTCCTGTGGCTGCAAAACAAGCCCAAATCATCACCCCTCCATCTCTGTGCTTGACAATTGGTATAAGATGCTTAGCATATAAGATATGCTATGTTTGCTTTTCGCCAAACGTGGCACTGTGCATTATGGCCAAACATCTCTACTTTGGTCTTGTCTGTCCAAAGGATAGTGTTCCAGAAGTCTTATGATTTGTTCAGATGCAACTTTGATGTTGTGTTATTTTTAGAGAGAAGAAGCTTTCTCCTGGCAATTCTTCCAAACAATCCATACCTGTTCAGTCTTTTTCTATTGTACTGTCATGAACTATAAAATTTCAAATGCAAACTGTGGCCTGTAGAGTCTGAGATGTAACTCTTGGATTTTTTGCACTTTCTCTGAGTATTTTGAAAATCTGAGAATTGAGAAAGCCTTTTGGATTAAAGGCGAAACGTCTTCGACTTGAGAAAAATCCAGTCCAGATGCCTGTTTTTTAAACTTTGTTGCGATTCTCTGAGTATTGCATAGTCTGACTTTGGGGTGAATTTGCTGGGACATCCACTCCTGGGAAGATAGGCAACTGTCTTGAAAGTTTTCCACTTGTGGATAATCTTCCTCTTCCACTGTAGAATGATGGACTTTAAATTGTTTGGAAATGGCCTTCTAATCCTTCCCAGATTGATAGCAGCAACAATTGCCTTCTAAGATTATTGCTGATGTCTTTACTCATTGGCATTGTGTTAAAAAAACCTCAGTGCTGGAGACCAGCAAACTCCTAAAACTTCATTTTTTATAGAGGTTGTCACACTTGCTGATGATCAATTGATCAAGGGCACTTGATTAGCAGCATTTGGCTGCTACTTAGCCTCTTCATACCCATGGAAGCACTAAGGATATACTTAGTTATTCACACATGGCTTCTCCATTTTTGGCTTTCTTTTTGGAAAATAAATGATGACATGGTGTAATATGTCATGTTTTGTAGTTCATCTGCAGTTTTATTTACTTTTAAGAACTACTAAAGATCAGATGATTTTTACTATGTTATGATACGTATGCAAAACCATAGAATTCAAAAAGGGTGTCCTTTCTTTTTCACATCACTGTATATCTTTGATAATGAAGTAATTATATATGGACAATATTAAAGAACTGAAAACACTAAAAAGATCTTTCCTGAAAGATATCATACATTATTCATATTCCATCTTTCACTAATCATTTTTTCAAATATCCTCCTAGAAAGAAATATAGGAGTTGAAAAATTTATTGGAAAGAATTTAAAACTGAATTTAATTTTTTGAGTGCAGTGGAATAAGAAGAAATGGCTAAAAGAAGCCAAGTTTACAACTTCCATGCACAGAGAAATGAATAGAGCAAAGATATAAGACTCAGTTTGGTATAAACAGACAAAACTTTAAAAAATTAATGTAGATCCAATAATCTATGTACATTAGTCCAAGTTTTCATGGGAAAGCTAAAACGATGAGTGGCATAATATTAATTTGTACAACATGATAAGAAATATTTTTAAATGTTGCTGAAGTACAACTCACAGCATCCTTTACTAGTATACTATATATCCTTATTGAGGCTTTTGTAAATTATATTTTGGTAGCTCGAGATTGCTACAAGCTCAAAAAAAAAGGTGACTTTACCTTAGTGCAAGTGCCAAATATATCTAAAAATATTTTTGCAATCTTCTTTGTCTATATGTACATAACAAGATCCTGATAATTTTTTAATAAAATAACTATGCAGCCCTTAATTGTGTTATCTTGATAACCATTATTCATATTTTCCTCTTGCCAGCTGGATACTAGAAATAATTAAATATTGGAGGGGAAATCCACAGGTTAATTTCTATATCAATGTGAAAAAAGGAGAGCCTTCAGCGTTCCAGAAAAAAATCTCTTTATTTTCCAGACATTACCAGTCCAAGCCTCATAAAACAATTGTAGGTTATTTATCATTCTTATTTTCCACTCACTGTTTGCAGCACATTATGTATTGCCCAAATTGGATTTAATATTCAATAGAAGATGCAGCTCCTAAATGGATGAGTGCAACTGTAAAAAGGAGAGGTCCACTACAGGGACAATCAACCCATGTAGGAAATGGTGGCAAAATATGGGAGGACAGAATCTTATTTGTGCCACCTCTCTCACTTAGCTCTTTCTCTATGCACAACACTAACAATCCTCCTATGATTCCTGGACATCAAGAGAAAAATAGACAACAGAATTCCACTGGAGAAGAAAAAGGCAACCCATTGCATAGGAACCGAGATCGTAAGATTCTTAACATATGACCTGAATTATGACCTTGATTTATGAATCAAGGTAGGTTGGATGTGGTCAACCATTAGATGGCAAGATTGGACTTTAACATCTTGGGAATCAGTGAACTAAAATGGACAGGCGTGGATGAATTTAATTCAGATGACTACTATATCAACTACTGTGGACAAGAATCCCTTGGAAGAAATAGAATAGCCACCATAGTCAATAAAAGAGTGAGAAAAGCAGTCCTGGGGTACAATCTCAAAAATGACAGAATTATCTTGCTTCGAATCCAAGGCAAAACTTTCAACATCACAGTAATCCAAGTCTATGCCCCAACCACTGATGCCAAAGAGGATGAAATTGAACTCACACCAGAAAAGGTGTCCTTTCATCATAGGGTATTGGTATACTAAAGTAGGAAGTCAAAGGTTAACCGGAGTGACAGACAAGTTTGGCCTTGGAGTGAAGCAGGGGAAAGGCTAAAAGAAGTTTGTCAAGAGAACAAGATGATCATAACAAATACACTTTTCCAACAACCCAAGAGTTGACTCTACACATGGACATCACCAGATGGTCAACACCAAAATTAGATTGATCATATTCTTTGCAACCAAAGATGGAGAAGCTCTAAACAGTTAGTAAAAACAAGACCCGGAGCTGACTGTGGTCAGATCATGAGCTTCCTACTGCACAATTTAGGAAGAAATTGAAAAATGTAGGGAAAACCACTATGCCATTCAGATATAATCTCAGTGATATCCCATATGAATCTACAGAGAAAATAAGGAATAGATTTAAGGGATTAGATCTGGTAGAATCTAGTCTCTTGAACACTGTACAAGAGGGAGCTAGTAAAATCATCCCCAAAAAATGTAACTGCAAGAAAGCAAGTGACTATAATGAGGCTTTAAAATAGCTGAGGAAAGTGAAAGGCAAGAGAGAAAGGGAAAGATTTCTCTCTTACCCAACTGAAAGCACATTGCCAGATAATAGAAAGGAGAGATAAGGAGGCCTTCTTAAATGCAAAGGAAAAAAAAAGACTGGGAAGGACTAGCGAGCTCTTCAAAAAACTTGGGAAAATCAAGGGTATGTTTCATGCAAAGATGAGCATGATAAGGACATAAATGATAGGAACAGAAGCAGAAGAGATTAAAAAGAAATGGCAAGAATACACAGAAGATCTATACAAGAAAGATCTAAATGTCCCTGATAACCATATGGTGCATCTCTGACCAAGAGCCAGACATCCTGGAGTGTGAGGTCAAGTGGGCCTGAGGAAACATTACTAACAACAAAGCTCGTGGAGATGATGATATTCCAGCCAAATTATTTAAAATCCTAAAAGTTGATTCCATGAAAGTGCTGTACTCAATATGCCACCAAATTTGGAAACTGAACAGTGGCCACAGGATTGGAAAAGGTCATTTTATGTTCCAATCCCAAAGAAGGGCAATTCCAAAGAGTGTTCAAACTACCATGACAATTGAGCTCATTTCACATGCTAGCAAGGTTATTTTCAAAATACTACAAGCTAGGCTTCAGCAGAATGTGAACCAAGAACTACCAGATGTACAAGCTGGTTTTCAAAGAGGCAGAGAGAATCAAATTGCCAACATTCACTGGATCATGGAAAAAATGAGGGAATTCCAGAAAAACATCTACTTCTGCTTCATTGAATATGCTAATGCCTTTGATTGTGAGGATCACAACCAAATGTGGCAAATTCTAAAAGAGATGGGAATACCAGACTACCTTACATGTCTCCTGACAAACATGTTAGAACCAGACATAGAACAACATATTGGTTCCAAATTGAGAGAAGAGTATGACAGGGCTGTGTATACTCACCCTGTTTATTCAACTTATATGCAGAGGACATCATGCAAAATGCTGAGCTGGATGAATCACCAGCTGGAATTAAGATTGCCGGGAGAAATATCAACAACCTCAGA
>JANHZU010002983.1:65424-75567 GCA_032468055.1 Acrochordus granulatus
GCTCTACATGGGTCTACCCTTGAAGAGCATCCAGAAGCTACACTGGTATAGAGTGAAGCTGTGCAGCCAGTTCTTGGGGTCCCTAGAACAACCCATTTTATATCACTGTTCCGTGAGCTACACTAGTTGCTGGTTTGCTTCCAGGTACAATTCAAGGTTTTGGTTGTGACTTATAAAGTCCTTCATGGTATGGGCCAGGCTACCTGAGGAACTGATTTTTGCCAATGGGTTCAGCCTGTGCTGGCAGAAAAGGCATGCTTTGGATCCCATCAGATGGACTAAAGATCCTACCTCTATTTCAGCACCCTAACATCTTGTTCAATCTTTTCATTTTTTATTGTTTTTATTCTATTACTGTTTTTATATATTTTATTATTATTTAATTTGTAAACTGCCAGAGTCACTCGCTGCAAGATGGGTGTTGCACAAATTTAATAATTGTCTTTTAATTCATCCAAAGTGCATATTGAACAAATGATTTCATCTGTAGTATGGATAATCACATGTAAGAGAATAAAGATGTAGATTTAATTGTGGATGAAAGGGGCTAAATTTTATAAGAAAAAGAGCTATTAAGGTTGTTGAGGAGGTGTTGGAATGCATAGGTTGTGATAATTTCATGTTATGCTTCATTGTTAATGGAGGACACAAAGATCCATTTAAAAAAATCAGAGATGCTTGGAGATAGGATTTAATGAATGTGAACAAGACCAAAAAAAGTATTTAAAAAGTGACTGGACCATTTAGAGACCCTATGAATGAGAAACAAGTATGAGTGCTTGTTTCCTGGAAAAAGATCTGTTTCAAATATATATTTTAAGCATGTGTATATACACAGAGAAAGAGAAGCCACACACACACAAATAGCAAAAAATAAATATATATTTAAAAGTGTGTTTTATGATGAAAACATGAGAGAATTAATGAAGATTAAAAGGAGAATGAAATTTTTCAATGTGGCCATGGATAATTTCTTGGTACCAAGAAAGAATTTCTTGGTACCAAGAAGCAACATGAAATGAAATGAAAGAAGTGGAATGAATACAAATAGAAAATAATTATTTACAAAGATATTGTAAATAATGTAATCAAAAAGAGCAAGGAACACTTAATATTTAAAAAGGCAGATAAATTGGAGATAAATTTTTCTGGAAAAAATATGTATGAGGAAAGGCTAAACAAGGAGCCTTCAAAAGAAGGAATAGAACTAAAAAAGATGTATGAAATTATTTGGGATGTGGAAAAAGCTGATAATATCCATTGAGCAGCCAAATGAAGGTTAGTAGCTGAATATAATAAGAGCAAAGCAATGTGTGGTTAACAAAATCATGTCTGAGATGAAATTGAATATTTTATAGTTCAGTACTAATCACAGCATAAAACAAGAATATGCTATCTTTAATATAATTATGAATAAATGCATAATGAATGCTTAGGAGTATTTTGACTGGAATCTGAATGTGTATGCACTTTTTTTATGGAGATGATTCCCTGATAAAGGAAACAAAAACACTGCTCATTGAAAGCAAGAGAGCAATAAAGGAGAGATATAAGAATAAACTGAATGATTAGAAGCAATCAAAAATAAATGAAAATAATACACCGAGGGATATATATATCTCCTTGTATCAGTGAAGATAAAAAAATATAGATAAACTGGGTATATTGTGAGCCACAATGCGAATACATGAATTTGATTAAACTGAGTATGGTATTTATCCATAAGCAGTAATGTCTTCCGCTGTATAAAAGTTAGCAAATAATCTTGACCAATAAATAGATCTGATAGCAAAGCAATTAGGACAAAAGCAAAGTTTAAATCCAAAACAAGCAGATAGTACATATAAGCAGGCCAGATTGACATAATTCACATTGGTTTAAGAAGGGAAGAAACATAACACTCAGACCTGCAGATTTTGGATTACAATAGCCACTTCCAATAAAACTAATCTTAGCCTCCCACTAAAATAGTGTTAATCCCCATGCTGGAGCTGACACAGAGCACTAAAAAGCTGCTAAAAGTAAAGCACTAATACCAAAGGCACTCCATCAGTCTTGGCTAAGTCAGCACCAAAGCAGAAATTCCAAAACAGTGTCAAATATATGATACTCCAATGAATGTCTGAAAAGGTCACTGTTCATCCCAACCCCAAAGATGGATAGTCCATATATCTTCCAAATCTGCTGCATAATCCTGTGATATCATGTACTAGCAAATGTTTGGTCCAATAATATAAGAACCGCCTGAGGTACAGGCTGAATTTATAGGAGTAAAAGCACCTGCAATAACATTGAAAGCATGGTCTGAAAGACATGGGACGAGCATGTGAATTTGAACAGTATTCATATTTATGCTTCACTGTCTATAGCAAAGCCTTTGACTGCATTAAATCATCAGATACCCCAGAACACTTGATTAAATTAATAAAATGCCTGTACAACAACCAAGAAGTCACTGAGAGATCAACTTTGGAGATACAGACTGGTTCAAGGCTGAGAAAGGCATGAAGCAATCCTACTCAATTTCTATAGAGGCAATTTTGAGTAATCTTAACTTTTAAAAAAATCAGAATAAGTAGGATGGGAAAAGGGATGGATACATTTTAAGACATATCAGTTATGGCAGAATGGTAGCGGATAGTTTGTGGGGATTTATAATTTCCTTGAAGAAATGAAAATGATTATGATTAAGTGTGTGCTTTTACCTGTTTCATTGTTTTGAAGTGAGAGCTGGAAAATGCACTGCCTGTCCTTTGGAATGCATGCGAGCTTAGATTAGATTTGTCCCAATCCTGCTGACCTTTTAGAATATTCCTAAAACCTGTCACGTTTCCCATGCATGAGGGCCAGGAAGTTAGTTGAGCCTGTGAAGTTATTGTTGTTGGGCTCATTCTCAGCTGTCATTTCTGCTTTTCTGATTTATTATATGCATTTTATTATTTCTGCTACTTATTATTGATGTTTTAAACTGTGCTAGCCACCCAGAATTGCTTTGGGTAGCCACATAAGTCAAATCAAGTAAATAAGCATGTCAGGTGAAATAGTCAGCTGAATGAAATGTGAATGAGTAAGATTGGTAGAACAAGAGATTGTTATGCTGAATAAACAGACATCAAATACCAAATGAATGGAAGTTTGGTCAAATAGAGAAAATGAAAGGATTTGCTGTAAGAAATATGAAGAAATGTTGAAAAAGGAGGAAGAGAGATTGAGAAACTTATGGTCAGGTGGAACTGGTGATAAATTTACATACATTTAAAAAGACAATGTATGAAGCACTATATGGATGTGATGGATATACAGATACTTTGCACGCAATATTAGAAAAGTATGAAGAGGCACACTGAATGTAAATTCATTAGTTATTGGTGTAGCTAGTTTTAGCTATATTTCCTTTTCCTTCTTTCTTTTATTCTTTTTTTAACTTCAGTGTTGTTATTTTGTAGACTTAATATTTCTCACTTCTTTTATGGGTTCTATATAACACTGCTAATCCCAAAGGAAAATAACCTAATTTGGACACTTGTATACCATTTAATGCATTTAAATGTTGGTAATTTCCTTAACTAGTAGTTTATTTATTATTTTATTTATTAAATTTATGTAATAAATTTTGCCTAGAGGCATATAGTTAATTAATAGGCATTGAAACAAATGGCAAATGAATGTACTTGCATTCATGTTGTACTTATGTTAAATCTTCAAAACATTTGATGATGGCATACTTCTGCTGTAACTGAAAAATCTTTAAAAATTGATTTGTAGTGCAATAGATTTTAATTAAAGTTGACAAATCAGAGAGACTTAAATTCTGTAATCTGGAGATCCTTCTCAAAAGAGATATTACTTTCATTTGACACAGATTTTTCCCTTTTCATTCACTCCCTCACTTTTTTCTCTGTCTGGTTATGACTTTAATCAGGGACAGATTCTCCCCAGGTCTTCTCACTCACTCACTCATTACTCCAAAAGCAATAAAATAATAAACCAGGCAAAGGAATAGGAGTGAGGGGATGATTTAAAAAAGGAATGTGAGAGAATGGATGGAAATCTTTGTATTGTATGAGTAAAACAGTAGATTTGTAGTCTACTAAATGATGGGGATTACAGTTTTATTTACATTATTTGAATGTAATGATATTAAATTTGTGCTAGAACTATGCTAAACTATTTTTTGAATTTAGAGGAAAATGGTTTTGATTTTGTTATTTCAATCTGAGAGAGTGCAGCCTCTAATTACCTTACAAAGATTGAGAATGGTTTCCTGTTACTTTATACTTGGTTTAGGGGGCAACCGTGGTAATTTATTGTGTGGGCTACAATTCTCTATCAGTACTTCAATTTTCTGTAACATTTTGTTATAAGATCTGAGAAAATTTTATCACACTGAGGAAAGCTAAATGATAAAATTGTCCTCACCATTTGGCAGAGTGTTAAAGCTGAACTGTTTTTTTTGCCAAGTAATTATATGCACATTCTAGTAATTTAACACCTTGCAATAAGAATTAACAAATGTGACAATAATGCTACTATAACTCATAATTCATGTATTAATTTTTCAATACATAATTCATGTATTAATTTTTTGTGAATGCTGCTTTATTTACAGTGCTCGATAAGCAATAAGACAAAAAAAAGTCTCTGTCCTGAGCAGTTTGTAGGGCCTTGAATCGGTATCTTTTGATCAAACTAGCCTGGAGGTTTGGTGTAGATAAGTAACAATAGAATTTCTTATAATTTAACAATAATGGCTTCAGATCTAAATTAGAAAACTAATCTACTAAATCTACAAAATGGAAATGGAAATTTTCATTGGTCCATGTAACCAGAATGGCCAATGGCGGCTTTAATAATAATAATATGCATATTATCCCAGAGTATGGTTTGTACATTTCAGACAGTTCCTCTTTGTCATGAACTCTGTGAGGGAGATGGGCAGTTTTAAAATTTGATAAATAAATAAATAAATGGACAAATGAACATAATATTCATGTATATAGGACCTAAGATCACGATACAGAAAAACTTCCTGGGAAAGGCATGAACTCTATGAGGTTTTCCAGGCAGAGGGTTTTGTTGTTCCATCTTGTAGGTCACTACAAGTGCTTCATGATATATTCTGTGACAAACAAAAGTAACCCAGTCGTGAGACATGATTCCTATGGCTTATGTAAGCTTACACTAGATTTCTGGTTTCATTACCGAATAATAAATGTCCCTGTATGTACATGTTAAAAATGAGATAAAAGTACCTCTTGGCTATTCTGGTTTCTATGGACAAAAAAATCCAGTAAAGATATCATAATTTTGTTTTACATTTTATTTCTCTCCACTTATCTTTTTATATGAAATAAAAACTTTACCAGAGGCAGATTTTTGGAAGGCAGAGGAACATGTAATATTATGTGACATTTCTTAAGCAATGTGTGCATTATGCAAGATAGCAAACATTTTTAAAAAGTTTTTAGTGATTCATTTTAAAAAAACAAAATGTGTTGAATACTGGAGTCAAATTCCTTGCATGTCTAACCATACATGGCCAATAAAGTATCTGAATCTGAATCTACCCTGTTTCTTTTTATAATTCTTTCTGCAGAAGTTTTATAAATAACATGCTTATAGATCATCTTAGTTTATACAGTCTTTCCCATAAAAGATGTGAAGAGGGAAGATTCTCATTGAGAATGGTTATTAAATCCAGCAAGAGAAATTTGAAAGATTGATGGGAAAAAAAGCAGAATAAGTGAAAGAAACTAATGGGATGAACATTTGCTGAAAGAATGAATGGCCATGAAATGTTGCATTGTATCTTTATTTGTGGGTTTTTATTTTGCTTTGTTGTTAAATAGAAATTCCTTCCTGCTATGCTAATGAGACAAAAAGTTATCTACCTGCTTTTATCTCCATTGTAATGATATGACATGCTGATTAGTAGCTCACTGCTTTATATTCAGTATTTTAAATTAGACCTTCTCCTGAAATATAAACAGATATTCTTTATATGCTTCAAAACATCTATATGAAATGTAATTCCTGCATCATCACACCAAGGTTCATGCTGGTATGTTTCCCACTGAGTATTGTTAGAGGTGTAATATGGGATTTCTGCTCAATCTTGTACAGACTGTAATATTCATTCATATCACTATCTGCATGATATGAGAAAGATATGAAAAGACTATTTGATCTTCTTCACTATGCAATTGTGTCATCATTTAGAATGATGATTGTTGATGATGATGATGACTACTGCCAGTATTCTGAATCAATGCACTTATGGATGAAAATCTCTTCTCTGAAGTTTATGGAGAGTTGGAGAGAGATCTTGAGTTAGTAAATAAATGTTTCTTGTGTTCCCAAGATGAGAAAGAACTTGCCCCATAGTTATGCAGATAATATCTATGCCTAAAACAGGACTAGTCCAAAACTATAATAACTATACCATACTGGCACTTACACTGTGTGTCTGTGTATTGGTCATATTTGTATTTCAAACTCAGTTATTTTTATCATGGTATATATGCCTAGTAAATACATAAAGTCAACATTATTGAATTCATCAACATTATTGAAGTCAACATTATTGAATTCATCAAGGAAAGTAACACTGCTATAAATAATAAGAAATATGACCTTGATGCAGAAATATGTCTGAAGTGAAAGGGGCTGAAACATTTTAAAAGTCCAGAACAATAAGACAACATTCAGAAGAGGTTCAGGCAGATGTCTTCCTAATTCATTGAACTGTAAGAAGAAGAAAAATTATAGTACAATCAGACTTGCAAGATTCTGTTCTTGTAGCCAATCTTAATAAAAGTAGTTTTAGCCTTCCTGGAGAGTTGATTTCTTGGTCTGGTCTACCTAGTGGGAATCAAACTGCAAGGTGTATAAGTAATCTAGCATCATCCAAGGGACTCCAGCATCATCCACCACACTGTGTTTGGCATACTAAAAATACATGAAGATACCTATCAACCCAATTTGATATACATACATGGTATAAGATAAGGTAATATGTTGTTATTGTACTCCATTTCTAAAATTACCCTTTGAGATACTATAAATTTCTTCATGTTGCCGCTTGGATTGGGACTCCTGTTTATTTGCATGTAAGTCCTTAAAGTACCATAACCATAGTCATAAATGTTGGTTCTTAAGAATAACAAGAAAAATAGAATTGGGTCCCAGACATATAGTGTTCTTAGCATCATGATACAGAGGGAACATATGCTCAGTTTTAATTTCCTTTAAAATCAAGAACTCTAGATTTAATTATTTCTTTTAGCATTCCTGCTGCTTCGACTTTCTCAGCAACAGTAAATTTTCAGTAAGAAATTAAGAATAGAATAAGATATCTTATTAGGTAACTAATTCTTTGGAATCTTCCTTTACCCTTTGAAAAAAAATGTTAAGAAATTTAAGCTATCAAAATTTTGTATTTTCAAATATATTTGAAGTCTAAATAAATAAACTATTAAGTACTATATAAATGCACACTACATATTTTTTTTCAAAATGAAAGATAGACTTGAATAGCCATAGTCTTTTATTTGTTTAGATGAAATAAATCTTTTTTTCTTTTAGGAAAAAGTAGCATTTCTTTATGATTTATCATTATGATTTGTCTAATTGACTTTTATCACCTTAGAAATTCATTTTTGAAATAATGTCTATTATTTTTATAAGATCAAAGGATGACAATTTAAATGAAAATGCAAGCTAAATCATTAAACTATCTTATGTAAGATAAAAGGTACAGCACTAAGACTGGGAACAGTCAAGTACAAATTCCTATTTATTTTGCAAGGGCTATTTATTGTAAATTATTGATATTGTGTGCACTAGAAAGTAGGGAAAAACTATATGCTACTTTCTATTATAATTATTATAAATGATAGTTATTCAATAAACAAATCATTAAAGTAACAAATAAGATACCAGATTCTGATAAAGCCTTAGAGGAAAATACACAGTACATTAAAAATTAATAAAATGCAAATAGGAATGCCTTTGTCCTACATTCTCCTCCTTTGACTTTTGCCCTGTCTGTTCTAACTATACATTAGAAACTGCACATCTTTCATCTTTCTGTACAATTCCTTTATCCCAGCTGGATTCTCTTGCTAGTCTTCCAATTTAAATAACAAGTAATTCTTCTAAATAATAAAAATGTGACAATAGCTTTCCCATAACTTCAAATAACTTCAATATTTTGATATTAAACAATTCAAATATGTAACCACATTTAACTTTATAAGTACTCTTTGCACTTTAGTTAAATAAATTGTACTCATGAACAGCAAAGTTGACAATTATATTCAATCCTTTTTACTGTTTATGTTATTCTTTCTTGTTTAGACATACAAACAACATGTTGAGAAGAAGCTCTCTGATTTATGTTTTCTTCCCCTAATTAGAAGGTGTTTTATTGGAATTATTTCACCATCATTTCAGAAGCAAAACTGCATACCCTAGAACTTGTTGACAACCAAAGATGAAAAGCTGTTTTCATTATCACATGGTCTAAGAAAAGCAACTTAAAAAAGGAAATTGCATTTCAAAATAATAATGAATAAATAAAAGAAGAACTGGTGCTTTAAGATTATTGAATTCATCAGATGTTTATAATATGAACAAAGCCTGGGATACTATTGCTGTAGATAATACAAGACTATAGGTTAGAATAAAAGCCAGGCACAACTAAGGTGAAATTCATTAACTATAGGTGAACAATCATAGTTTATCTTATTAATGAAGCCCAAGTGCCTTTTCCACATCCTTTGATAGCACTTGTGGAAACTGTTGACCCTAAATAGCTTTTTTAGAGAAATATAGATAAAGAACATAAAATATTAATATGATTGACATTTTGGCTATAGTATAAACTAAATGGAAGATTTTTGTCCATTCTTTGGTGACAGATGATTGTGATTACTGAAATTTGATTTTCCTGGTTCATCTTTGAAATTATTTTGGAATGCCAAATTGTTCACATTGAAGGAATAATAATGGCTATCAATTTTTAAACACTTATTCAAGATATTGGATTGGTATTTACTGTCATAATAATCAACAACTTAAGTGTTTTAAGAAATAAATCTATTTTCTACCATTTTTCTAAATATGTAAATGCATACACTTTTATGACTGAATAGTGAAGCCTATTTTAGGCATTACTACTTTCAGAGACATTTATTCTCTCTTAAATGTGGACACTTATTGTTGTGTGCTTATATTATAGAATTCAATTCTTTATATCTTGGTCTGGTAAGATATAAAAATATATTGTATATTTTAATAAGATAGGCAATCTCTGATGATGTATCAGCAGATATAATAACTCATTAGAAAAGACTGTGATGCTGGGAAAGACTGAAGGCAAATGGAGAAGGGGATGGCTAGATGAGATGGTTAGATTGCATAGTCAGTGTGATGAGCATGGGTTTGGGCAGACTCTCGGAGGCCTGACGTGCTGCAGTCCATGGGGTCGCAAAGAGTTGGACACATATACAGTGTTTATCTAAAATAATTAAGCAGCGTAGCCTGGGCAAATTCATATAAATGGATATAGTTATAGTGATCTTCCAGTGCAGCTGCCAACACTACATTAAACCTGAAAAGAGAGCAGTTATGATATCAGCTGACTTACATGACAGCAATAGAATCTGCCCTATTTACTTGAAGAAAAAAGAAAATCCAGATTGAAATTTGATCAAATGATCATAGAGTAATGCCTATGTAACCTACAAGTTATGTTGAATATACCCACACAGACACACATGCACAACATCCACACATATTCAGTACAGGAATGCCCAATTCAAAAGAGCCCACATTGTCAGTTTTTATCTGATGAACTTCATGTGAACTTTGCTCGCAGTGTTGTGGTCACTGGAGGACAGGAAATAAGTTTAAGTTTACACTGAGGAATAATGTTTTCAGAAATAAGCATTCCTTTTAATAAATACCTTTTAATGTTTGGCTTAATCACTAAGTGATTATCAATATATCAGTGTTGTGAATATATAGAAAATGTGAGAAAGAATTAAAATCAATTAAATAATGATATGTTTAATCAATTAAATCATGATATGTTTAAATGTGGGAGCAACTACATTGTAATTATGCTTTATTGATACATGA
>JANHZU010002983.1:83651-98019 GCA_032468055.1 Acrochordus granulatus
AGTAGTAGATGGAGTGGTCATCTGAATTAAATTCTCCCATTCCTGTCCATTTTAGTTCACTGATTCCTAAGATGTCGTCATTCAATCTCGCCATCTCACGTTTGACCACATCTAGCTTACTTTGATTCATAGATCTCACGTTCCAAGTTCCTATGCAATGAATATATTCTTATTTTCTTGTGTCCAAAACATACCCTTTCCAACCAATGCTATTAGTTTGTAATCCATAAGAAGGCATTATTATAGTTTTATCAATGAAGAAGTCCTTCATAAAAGTAGCTTCTGTCTCTCATTATAATTTCTTTCTAAATATTGTTAGATTCATCCCTTTTCTTTTTTAAAAATATATCCTTGAAACACATTAGGAAGCTTCAGAAACTTCATTTCTATTTCCTTTTAACAATGTACATGGTGTACAGGGAGTATTTGTGAAAAAGCAAAATAATCTAGAAGGTAATATAAAGCTTCACTTTCCTCTAAAAAATGGTCCTGCTTTTCTGAGCTGCTGCATCCCAATGAGTGGATTTTTCTCCAGCAACGAATAACTATTTTCTCTCCTTTGCTACTGCAATTATTTGGAGCTCATCATCTTGCAAAGCCATATCCTCCTGTTCAGAATAAATGAGTGGCTCTTGTACTGTATATGCTCCAGCAAAACATAAATCTGCCCTATTTCAGCAGTTTACAAATAAAAAAGAAGGAAAATGAAAATATGAAAAAATTAAGCTTATTCTAAGTCCAACTGTCCTATTCATGTCAGGAATAGTTATAAATTTTTAAACAGAAGTAATGATAAAACTGGGCTTCAACACTATGAATAGCTGTCATGTGTCATTTATACATCTCTAAGTCATAGAGTATCTATGACATACACCAGTGTTTCTAAGAAATAGAAAAGTTACTATTTAACAAATCTAATTTCTCAGATCACACATTACTTCATATATCCCTCAGTTAACCAATGCCATCCCACACTTTGGGGAAAAAAAATTAAACATGAGAATCCAGTGGTCACATTATCCTCTGTGGATAGATGGCCCAGCCTACCTTGACTAACAAATGAAATGCTTTACTAGCAGATATTTTGCTACTTATTTCTAGGGTGAGGATGTTATATTTATAGAAATGGAAAGAAGTAGTTGAGGAATATGAAATAAGATTTATATGGCAAGTTCTTTCAGGCCAGGCCTATCATTAGGCAAAGAAAGACAGTTGCCTCGGGCAGCAATTGTTGGGAAATGACAAAAAGGCATTGGAAGATATATCTGGATGCCATTTGGCATCTCAGTACTCTCAGAGCTGATTTGGTACATTAAAAAGCAGGAATAATGTTGTCTCATTGTCAGCATCAAAGGAAGATTCAGATGGGTTGCCTTTTGCATGCAGAAAAGTACAGAATATTAACTTGTTGTTTGCCTCTGGCAGAAAACTGTTTTGGGTCATATCTATTCCTGACAGAGCTAGATCAAAGCAGCTTGAAAAAAAAAGAAAATACATTTTAAGTTGTGGAAAGTAAAATATGAGAGATGGGGAGAGGGAGAGAGAGAAGATGAGAGAGAAAAAGAATACAATACGGCAAGTTATAGAAAGTTAAAGTAAAAGAATATCATTAAAATTACATATGGTATATATAGCTACTACTGAACAGAAAACACTTGAAAAAACATTAACTTTTGCCACAAAGGAAAATAAAGACTAAGTTCATGAACAGTTCAATAGGATCCTGATTTTTGGGATCACTCATCATTTTCAAAGTATTAACTAAATTTCAATTGATAGCAATCCTGGGACATAATAGACATAATATTACATTAATCACAAAGCTGCCATCATAAATAGAAAACAAAATCTAATTATTTTCAAAATTAGACTGCATAACAATGGTATCTAGAAAGCTGAATCATTTTCATTCTTATTCTTTCTATGAATATATGCTTCTCTATGCACCAACCCTGGTTGCTTCATTTAGGATCTTGTCAAAATCAGTTCTCTGGCTCATGATAAATGGAACTTTTTCCTTGCTGACTCAGTTGTTTTCACTTTTTCTAACAAATAGTTTCTTGGAAGAAAAATGCGCATGGAAGTAGCAGTGGATGTAGATCTTGGATATATCTCCTATATCTCTAGGATATAGGAGAGACCATGTGAGACCTTAAGCAGTTTTCAGAAGTTGTGACATTATTCTATAGGTTTTCTTTCATCTATATTGACAGAATTACTATGATTTGTGAAATGTACAAGATGAAAGGTCTCTTCACATGAATAATAAGGCATAACGGAAAGGCAGGTTGCAACCATAGGGACTTGTGAAATCCTTAAGCTTAATTTATGACCTAGGCTTCCTTTGAGTAAGCCACTGAATTTGGCAGTGCCTTTTTCCATAATGTTTATTTATTTATTTATTAAATTTATATACTGTTCATCTTGCTGTTGGGGGAAACTAGAGTTTTCCAAGGCAAGAATGTCAAACATTTCAATAATCAACTCCCACATCACACTAAGCATGAGAATTGCAAAACAAAATGTCTCTTAAGCCATGTGACAGGTGGGAGAAAGAAGTCTTAGGTTTAAATTGAAGAAGTTGTATAGAAGGACTTCATTTTCATTTTGGCAGATGGCTCAAAACATGGTAATTTGAGAGTATTCCTTTGCCTGTAGTTATATGCCCATTCAAGAAGATCAAATAGAGTCAGCTACAAGTCCTGTCTCTATTGGACAATTACTTGATTAGACATAAAAAGTGCTTTTTTAATAGCTGTGCCCAGTCTTTGGCATTCTCTCCCAATACAGGTCCAGTCAACTTTTGTGCTTCTTGGTTTTCAGGAATTGTTGAAAATGTTCCTGTCCATGTGGCAGGGGAGGTTTGTGCACTAAAACTGAAGGTGAGGCTCATGTACATACAGAATAACATATGTATACATCTGGGGGGAGGGGATTATGGATTGATGTTTTGTTTTATATGAAACAATTAGCTAAATTGAGCATTTCTAGAAATGGGCAGCACCCAAGAAAATGAAAATAAATAAATAAATATGAAGCCCTCCAGATAGTACCACATCTCTCTTCACTCCCAAGACAAAATGAAGTGCACTATATTTGATTCTATCTGTGCTACATACAATATATGGGAGGTGACTAAGGCATAAAAGAGTGTTAAGCAGAGCCTCCCAGTGCAGGTTTGAGCTAGTTCATAAGATGTGTTTAACTACACCAAAATATTGGTGTAGCTGAAAAAACAACAAAAAGGAGACTTCACAATCATCCTGCCTAAGAAAATAAGCAGATATTTAATGTTTTCCTAAAAGTAATAAGGGCGGAAGCAACACAGATCTCAATTCTTCACAGAAATGTGTTCAGCAATCTTGTCAAACTACTTTCCCTAGAAAGAAATGAGTTGTGTTAAAGAAAGCTGCCAGGAAGCATTCAGAAGGTGAAATAAAGGTAGCAAAATATCTCCTTTTGATGTTTTGATTAAAATGAAGGCTTGAATATGTGCTTATATCAATGTCTTATCAGATTTGAGATTAGTCATCCTGCTCTACATTTCTAACACATCTTCATTAGTTCTTCAGTTAATTGGAAATATAAGGGTGGGAAGAGGGAAATCTAGCCCAAATGTCCTTTATTCCAGTGTTGACCAAATGCTGCTGGTCAAATTGATCCTGAGTAAACTCCCTAAGAGTTCTGAAAGCTCTGAAAACATATAGGGTCCATCATGTGCCTGGGGAGGACCAATTGAATGGGTCCTTCTCAAATGTGCAGTGCGATTATGCTATAGAAACCATACAACAATGAAAGGATAATACCTCCAGAGAAGGGGCAGAGTTCATGTACTCCCCCCAGATCTTATTGTATTTGTGTCAGAACAAAAATAGATTTAATGTGTAACTCTTCATGTTAGGTCTCTGGTTGTCATGGTATTCATAAAATCCTCGGCCACTCCAGAAACCTTGCTGTGGAAAAGTAGTTGAAGTCTAAGATGACCTATTTCATACTTTGGCAGGCCTTGGCACATTGCAGGCTTTATTTTAATCATAGAATAAATGTGCTCTATATCTCCTTGGTATATCTTCTGAAATTGGATGAGGAGTAAAACATGAAATATCTAGGTATATCGAGAAGGTGGGTAATGACTTTCTAAATCAAGTCACACAGTTCTTAAGAAGTATTCAATTAAGCATGCTATTACATATTCTGACTTCTTTTGCTAACAATGTCATTTTCAGAAAATGAAAGAAAATCCAAGGGAGTCGGCTATCCAAATCTACACCTGACAATTAGAGAAGAATTGATCAGTACACTAAAGTACAATAAACCTTAGGAGAAAGCATCCATCTAATGCTGGTGTTCAATATAATCAGAAGAGGAGAATCTAAGATAAGTCAGTTGTGTATTTGGATACACATAAGGAATGCAGATTTTAATGTATCAGACAGAAGGCAATTATCATACCTTGACTTAAAATCCTAAAGGTAAACAAAAGGAATGAAATATCCTGAAAAGTTAGGCCCTGAAAGCACAAGGACAGATAATCCCACAAGAAGGAAATAAGGAGAAAGATATCCATAGGGAAAATATATGTGCTTACGCTTGCTGACAAACTGAAAAGCAAAAAAACTGATTATAGAAAATGGAAGCAAGAGGCAACATCTGCATTAGCAGCCTCAATTAAAGGAATGAAGTCAGGAGTAGCAAAGTGCAAAATGATGTAGGTTTGACAAAAAAAGCAAAACATATCAAAGGATTTAGGGAGTAAGTATGGAATAAAATAAGAGGTAAGCAGGATGGCTGGATGAGGTGAAAAAATAATACTGGAAAATAATAAGACAGAATAGTTTAACATCTATTTATCTATTTTGCATCTGTTTTCTCTTACATGGAGAACCTTTTTCAGCACAATTCAGGAAACAAGGGAACATAACTCAGTACAAAAAAAAGGTATGGCAGGAACCAATTTTTCTATCTTAAAAGAACATAGTAATGTAAAACAATTTATATTAGGCTTGTGCAGAAGTTGAAAGCAATTATCTCAGAATTACTGAAGGAATCTTTGAAATCTTCCACAGAACTGATGAGTTGCTAGGAAACTTGAGAAGTAAACAGTCACAAAAGGAGGAAGAAGGAGGAAACTACAGACTAAAAGCCAACAGTAGGTGCATGAACATTTAGAAAAAAATGCTATCATTATCAGAAGCCTATGAAACAATCAATAGATTTTTACAACCACGTGGTATCATTGTAGCAAATAAACTAAAACTCTCCAAAATATCTTAAGTAAACTAAAAGACTCAATAACCCAAAAATAAAAATCAGGACTCATCCACAGCATATAGTGTAAGGAATGCAACAACCACTATATAGGGCACACAGGCAGAAGACTCACAGAGCTCACCACAAATGCCAACTAGCAGTCAGAAGATGCAATGAAAAATCTCTAATCTCATAACAAATGGAGAGATTCAATCACAATTTCAACTGGGAAAATATGAGCATCCTTTTTTGTTGTTGTTCAGTAATTCACTTTTGTCTGACTCTATGTAACCCCATGGATTTCAGCACACCAGGCCACCCTTTGTCCTGCACTGCCTCCCGGAGTCCAGCCAAACTCACATCCATTGTGTCAATGATGCTATCTAACCATCTCATTATCTGCCATTCCCTTTTCCTTTTGTCAGCATCACGGTCCTTTCCAAGGAGTCCTCTCTTCACATTAGCCAAAGTACCTGAGCTTCAGCTTCAGAATCTGTTCTTCCAATAAGCAATCAGGGTTGATTTCCTTTAAGACTGACTGCTTTAATCTCCTTGCAGTCCAAGGGATTCTCAAGAGTCTTCTCCAGCACCACAATTCAAAGGAATCAATTCTTTGATGCTCAGCCTTCCTTGTGGTCCAATTCACACATTACTACTGGGAAAACTATAGCTTTGATTGTCCAGACCTTTATTGGCAAGAGGATGTCTCTGCTTTTTAATATGCTGCTTAGGTTTGCCATAGCTTTCCTCCCAAGGATAAAGTGTCTTTTCATTTCATGGCTGCAGTCACCATCTGCAGTGATCTCGGAAATCAAGAAGATAAAATCTATCACTGCTTCCCTTTCCTAGATCAAGCTCAATCCAAACATTAGGGAATTCCTGTAAGCTTGACATTAGACAAATCAGCCATCAATAGACACATTGAGATAAATCATATTTACATATCATTCAAAAGAGAACTAAAAAAGCTCAGAAGGAAACAAAAAAGTCCAGAACACATCATTTCCAGCAACCAGCACTCAGATAAACAGAAATTAACACCAGGAAAACAATCAAATAGAAAGCAGTACCGTCATTGAAGAACTACCAAGAATAAAATAAACTCCCAACAACATTGGCAGGGTCAGTTACTTTATTTAAACAGAAAAATCCCCACATTCACGATCACTTATGATGTTACCTCGTTAGATGATAAAACACCTGCAAGCAAACAACCAATCTCAAAGTTTACCAAGAACTCCACAATTCAACACTGAGCTATATATATTCTCCCTGTATATATTCTCTGGTTAAAAAATTACACCCAAAAGATAGTCATAAAGAGTTTTGTATTAACATGGACAGAAACTCAGGGCCCCATGCTCATTTTTGTGTTTTTTAAAATGTTATAAAAAAACAGAGGATGTAATGGAAGAATGTATTTATTAAATCACAGATAAAAACAAACTAGAAGGTTTGGATTACACCTCGGATGATAAAATCATGATTTAGAAAGAATTTGAAAGACTCAAGAATTCCTGAAGAGGATGGTTCCAAGGATTCCTCATTGAACAGCAGAGTAAGGGTAGTTTGATGAGTGAAAAAATTTCTTCCAGCTCATACATTCTTTTTATTTCATTATTATTTTGTTTAATTTATTTTATCCAGAATAAAAACACACAGTAATAAATAATAATAAGCAAAGAAAAAAACAAAAAGAAAACAGAAAAAGACCACTTTTCTATACCATTTTTCATGTAAACGCTTTTAGTATTTTAAAACCATATTCCAAAACATCATATAGTGTGTATATATGTTTGGGTCGTTGAATAAGACAGAAACAAAAAAATATATTTTTTTTCTTTTTTAAAAAATAATTCTTTAAGGATATTTATTACTTCTTTTATTAGTAAATTCATAAAAATAGTGAATAAAATATGCATATAACCTTATACATTGTAAATGTATAAGTAAGCTTTTCCATTAACACAATAAATCAGAATTCGTGCAAGTAGTATGGAAATTACTTGGCTTGGTAACAGTGCTATATTATTTATTTATTTAGATTTATAACTTCTCTTTATTTTTAAATAACTCATTCAGCATTCATAATGCTACTCTTGGAACATGGTGGCCAAGCAGTTAAGACCCTGGGCTTGTTGGCTGGAAGGTTGGCAGCTCAGCAGTTTGAGACCCAAGTGCCACCATGTAATGGGATGAGCTCCTAGTACTTGCTCCAGTTCCTGGCAACCAGTTTGAAAGCATATAAAAATGCAAGTAGATAAATAGATACATTGAATTAGTCATGCTGGCCACATGACCACAGAAGCATCTTTGGACAATGCTGGTTCTTTAGCTGTAACAGAGATGAGCACCACCCCTTAAAGTCAGACACAACTGGCAGCGAAAACCTCTACCTTTTTTAAGTGGTAGTATTATTGGGAAATATGTACCAATGCAGATCTTTCTCCTTTCCCCTGGATCCCCAGGATTCTAAAACAACCTCTAGCCTCCAAAGTCAGTCCTATACTCCTCCAATCTTTTATAAGAAATTGGGCAAGTGACACCAGGAGTATCATGGTTGAAAGATAACTTAGATAAAGACTTCATTTGTTCATTTATTCTTCATGGGTACTGCTGTCCATAAATTCAGTGAAACTCTAATGGAAAACAACATAAAACAAATCCCAATCCATATAACTCAGTTGGCAAAAGTGAAGTGAGAATCTTCTTTAGTAAACCTTTTAAATAATTGACAGTCTGAAATGAAGTAGAGGAAATTCAAGAAACAGGAACACATGGAAATATGCCTGAAATGTGACCAGCTTCTGTTTGTTGCATTCAGAAATTGTTTGTCTTCCTTTCAGAAAATTAATATCCCATACAACTGGAAGAAAAGCTCAAGGCAATTTTATTTTCATTAAGATAACCTAATAATTTAAACAATCATTCAAAACAAAGAGATATGTCTCCATAGATTCTAGTTTTTCAGTCCTTTGTTATTTATTATGTTGCTTAATTCTTTGAAATGACTGGAGCATTTTTCACCTTAGAAACAGTCACAGACTCTTGCCTGCGGTGATGGTTGTAGAGAAATGCTATTCTAATATCTGTCCAGAACTGGAAAAAAAATTGAATATACTCTTTGTAACTAATATTTGGTAACAGATGATTGTACAGTGCAGTGTTTTGTATACATATGACGTTTGGAAATCTGAAAGCTTTGAGTAGATTTTTTTGTGAACAGTGTAATTTCTGATGTTCATAAAAATCTCTGGTTGGGTATTTTAAAGTATGAGCTTTTACATGTCAGCTCCCAGATATGTGTGTATAGTTATTAGTTATGCTTTTTAAACTCTGCAATAACTGTGACTAAATGATGCACAACCTGGTGTAGAGTTCTTTTCTCCTTTACTGATTGTCCTATATAAGAACAGAGAAAGCTGTTTTGTAGTGAGTAGTTAATTAGTTAATTTAATCTGTTATTGCTAACATTGAGTAACAGAGGTAGGCTTTTTTAAAAGTCTTTCAAGCAAGAAACTTGTTCACCCATAGCTGGAAACACAGATACTGAAATTGAGTTCTGTTACATGTGAATCATCAAGTCTATTGATGCTCAAAAGCTCATAGTCTATGTGAGAATTTTCTAGTCAGGGTGGATAGTCTATAGCTTATGACCATGGTTACTGAAAAGTGATAGTATCATGCCACACTATTTGGATTTGATAAAATCATGAAAGATATTACCATTAAAGAAAAGAAAGACACCACCCAAATCTAATGTTACTCTATTCACATCATTGTCTTTAATTACCCAAGAATGTTAAGTGTGCCCTTGGCCATCGAAAGATTAACCTTTTCTTATAAATGTTTTCCTTTATTATATTTGAATACAGAAATTCAATCCAAGAACATACAATCAAATTATAAGTTAAAAGAAGACCAGATAAATTATCAGAACATTGATATGTGACCCAAAAAAATCTAATATTCAAGTACATATATGAAAATTGCATTAATAGGTATAGATTCTACCGACTGTATATTTTATATACATTTAGAAGAACTTGTGCATTTCATACTTTCTATAATAAATATTGTGGAGTTTGATGCAATATTTTTTTTATCTTACAGCTATATGGTAAATAAATAAATAGGTATTTAATACCTATATCAGGTAATAAAGCAGCTCTAGAGTTTTCTCTAACAGGACTCTAACTTTTTAAAAATAAGAAGAAATTGAGATATAGAATATGTCTTGTTTATCTCAAAGATTCTTTTGATCTGGTTGATAGAATGTGCCATGTTTGAACTGATGGGTTTTTCCTTTAAGAAAGGAGCAAAACCAAATTTGAAATTATTTGTATTCAGAAAAAAAAGTATCTTGTGGAAGCTCATACCAATGAATTTTTCTGTCAAGCAATTAGCTGTCTATTTTGGCATAAGCTTATTGTTCTCTTCCAAGTGGCCCTTTAAGCTATTTCAGACAGCTTAAAATGCAAGTGACACAAGGCACTAGTAAAATTATGACAATCTATTTCACTGCAGTATAATAGCCTTTTCTTTGATATTTATGAAGTTCTGAAATGTGATTTCAAATTGATCTATGCCTAATCAATTCACTAATTAAAAGTCAAGTAATTAATCAAGTAAAAGCTCTTTAATTAGTTGACAGCATGAACTTAAAAATGGATAGCATTTCATAAACCATCAGCACACAGTCTGCTTACTCTTATATTATGATCTCCACTATGAGTTGAAAAGTTTGCTTTCTCAGACTTGAATTTGTAAGGTGATAATGACAAAACGTATATCTGTGTGGGTAATCAATCCCGCTTTTAATAAATTAAAGTTTATTAAAGTTAATTAATTAATTCTGCCATTTGTAAAGCTCTTTGTTAAGAATTCTGACTAATTTCTGTGCTAAAATAGTAAACCATTAATTACACACTAATTGCTAAGAAAAAACTAATTAAGCCTTAAATAATTCAGTTTTGGCCTTTGCTGATTTTGTTGAAATTGTTGAAATTTTGGACTGTGTGTAACAATACAGTTGATTCATTCATGTGTCATTACTGATCTGTCAGAAGCACACACTGTTTCCAGATTTAATTCAAGTTGTTGAATTAAATCTGATCTTTTAACAATTGTGATAGAACCCAAATGCTTTCCAATATGGTTGGGATAGCTACAGTACATACTGGATTAGCATGCTTTTCTTTACTTATCCCTCATTTTAAACTATTGGCTCTGAGTGAGTGTCAGGATAATTAGAATAGCAAGTTCTTTATAATGGGAAACAAAATATTTGTTCGAAGATCCAATAGCATGATCTTATAAAGTTACGAGCTATTCATAACCAATATATTTATATTCTGAAAAAAATAAATTGAATATAAGACATTTGGAAAATATTGGCCCTTATTTAATCACTTCAGGATCAGATTTGTTTTAGGAGCATACTGTACAAAATGCCTTGAAAGACTGTAATATCATGTCTCCTCCTCGGGCAGTTTTTTTCTTTACAAATGATGGTTTATGAATTTTGCCTTCTTTCATTAGTCCCAGTTTGTACACTAAGATCTGTGTTCTGAAATACTACTCAAGTGTCTGTCAAATCAGTTAAACTAACTAGCATAGATGTTAAAGATATTTAGTCTGCAAATGTACAGCAGATTCTTTGACCATTTTAATACTGACTATAAAATAAATAACACAGAGAAAATAACTATATGACTGTTCTGTAAAAAATAAGTCTGGATTGTAGAATCCCATAATATGCTCTATTATTCTTTCTGTGCTGGACTGATTATATAAATATAAAGCTTTGCTAGATTGAGTCCAGTGAGGGAAAACTAAACTTTTCGATTTTTTCTACATTCCATTTGTCATCCTGGGGGAAAAAAACCCTCCCAGTTCCTAGACTGTCGTAACTGAGGTCCAGTTCAGTTATCAAGTGAGATGTTGATTCTTATGGTTCCAATAAGGGGAAAAAAATCTGGGTGGATCCAGAGAATGACAATGACAGAGCTTTTAACAGCTAGCATCAGACGGGCATCGATATCACATTCCTCAAATGCTACCTTGTCTGCTGTTTTGGACTGCTTCCCAGAGGAGAGAAAATTGCTCTTTTAATTGTCCTTACAATGCAGGATACTTTTTATCTCCTCAGAACAAATGTTACATTTATGCTTTCTTTATTGTGAAAAATGTGTTTTATTTCAGAGTCTTTTAATTAGTCTTTATTCTTTCCACAGCATCTGGCTTTTAATGACCCTGTTTTCAGAATGAAAACTGTAACTTGTGACTAAAACTGCTCAATTTATTTCAGTGAATGTAAGGGTTCCTTTTGGGCAAACCACTTGAACAAAAATGAACAAATCAGTGAAAAGAAACATATAAGAATTAAAGAAATGTGCAACCATTCTTAAATAACAGAAGCAAGAAAAAATGAACATAAAAGGGATGTATAGTGCTAGGTACAAAATAAAAATCAGTGTTTAAAAATCTTTTCATATGGCATAAGGGCCTGAAAGGAATTTGTCCTCAAAGACGTACATTTCTACTTTGTTCTGGCAACTAGCTTTGAACCATTAAAAGAAACCCTGCAGCTGTAACTGCTCCAATTATTGTAATAATAAATTATAATACAAGTATTCTGTTCATTGCTACTTAAACCAGACCATTTGTGTCTTTTGATATGTCACACAAATTTTCCATTTTCGCTCAAAGAGGTCTATCTTTTAAGTAATTTTTTTTAAAAAATTTGCAATGTATATTATCTTTGAAATTACCAGGCAGATGAACATGTGTATAAATTTCTTTTTTTCCCTTTTTTCAAAGTGTTTATATTACCTCTTTTCCAAAGATCGCCTTTTAGTTCATCTCAGATTATAGTTATAGATCATTTCTTATTCATAAACACATATTTTTTGAACTTAATTGTCTGAAAAATAATATTACAAATGAGTAGAACAAAGTCTTATATGAAAATTCTGTGTCAATTTGCTTTCTTTGCATAGTGTAACAGATCACTCTGAAACTTTCTTCAGGTTTTGGGAAATGGGGAGAAAGACTGAAAATCTGTGTGCATAATCAATCTTTCTGTATAGGCCTCAAATTTCACCCTTTCATAAGATTCATGGGCTATAATGAAAACAGAGAAAGATGTATTTGGAGAACATAGGTGTAGAAGGAGCAACAGCTGAAACACTAATAAGATAAAAGTATGAATGAAAAGAATAAATGGATCAGGAAATATACAATAGTTGTTGCAAAACTCCTCACACATCTGCTTCCTCTCCCACTCTCACTCTCTTAAAAAGCAATATAACAAACTCAAAGTAATAAGGTCAGGAAATTACGCCATATGAAAAGATCAGCTTTCTTATTAAATACATAACACTTCTCGTAAAATTAAAAATTTCTAACCCCCTCCACTTATTATTATCACCCTTATCGTCATCACTGCAATTCCCAGAATTGTTGTGATCATCTATATGGCTCACTCAACAAACTGCACTTGGTGTTTTTAGCTGTTTGTCTCCCCTTCAGAGACTTTATTTTTCAACACTGTTAATAATGTTTGATTTTGTAGATGATGTGATTACAATTTATTCTTAAAATGACAACAAAACCTTAGTCTCAGATATATTAGAAAAAAAATCTGGTTGAGTTGAATGGGCCATTTTTCCTTCAAAATATTATTGCAGTTAGAAAGACAATGAGTTATATGTAATTTATAAGTATTTAGACCAAACATAAATCCATAAGATGAAACAGTACTTTTGATATGTTAATCAACATTTCACCTATTTATTTGGAACTGATTGCAATATATCTGCTCCAGTAGTAGGAAAACTTATAAACATCTTTCAGATTTTGGGTAGGTATTCCATCACTCTTCCTAATACCAAAAAAAGTACATTTTTCCAAAGATTCATGTACTTTTTTATATTCTAAGAAATGAAAATCTAAATAATAAAATGTGAAGCATGAGCTAGAACTAAGCCAATACTACTGAATTACTCCCTTAGATCTGCAGTTATGCTAGTAAGAGATGTGGCATTTGATTCATTATATGTAATTTAAAGAAAATATTTTGGTAAAAGAGTCTTAACACTAAAGAAACAATACTAGAAGTGTTTCCCCCCCAGTGAGGCACCACCTTGCTGTGGTTGGGGGGCTTGTGTGCTCTGAAGAAGAAGAAAGCTATGCCAGAGGTAAGCTTATACTGGACATATCTCATCAGAGCACCTAGACAAAGTCTAGGTATCCAGTTTTAGGTATCCAGTATCTTTCCCAAGAAAACCCCTTGGACAGTCGCAAAAGGCTGAAAGCACCTAGACAAAGAGTGTCTCCCACCCATAAAAAATATGAGACATACTTTACAGAAATCCACACTGGCTTGGTCATTGCCTAGTTTAATAAGGACCACACTAGATGTTGTTGGGGTTCCTGGACATCTAGTCAAAAATGGGATACAGGACTCCACTAGAGAAGGAAATGGCAACCCAGTCCAGTATCTTTCCCAAGAAAACCCCTTGGACAGTAACAAAAGGCTGAAAGATAGGATGCCAGAAGATGAGTCCCTCACATCAGAAGGAATTACAAGTAGCTCCAGAAAGAGTGAAATGGCTGGGCCAAAACTAAAAGGATGCTCAGTTGTGGATGTGTCTGGAAGTGAAAGAAAAGGCCGATGCTATAAAGAACAACATTACATAGGAAACTGGAATGTAAGATCTATGAATCAAGGTAAGCTGGATGGAGCCAAACATGAGATGGAAAGATTAAACATCAACATCTTGGGAATCAGGAAACTAAAATGGATCGGAATGGGCAAATTTAATTCAGAAGATCACTATATCTAGTACTGTGAAAAAGAATCTCTAAGAAGAAATGGGGTAGACGTTATCATAAAAGAGTGAAAAAAGCAGTACTAGTGTACAATTTCAAAAACAACAGAATGAATCAGAGGTAAGCCATTCAACATATCAGTAATTGAAGTCTATGCCTCAACCACTGATGCCGAAGAGGATGAAAGTTGTTCTCTAAAGGCCTACTGTGGCTTTTCACATGGCCAGCGGGCTCCTCACGGGATCATGGCGAGAGGAAGAATAAGACGCGACAACGTCTGGGT
>JANHZU010002984.1:9061-22371 GCA_032468055.1 Acrochordus granulatus
TCAGCTGGAATATGAGTCATTAATCCTCCCCAGCCTGGGCTGCTACTTCAGATGACCTGGTGAAACTGGTTTGATTTACACATCAGTAATACTAATTGTAGAGGATATCTGTCTGTCTGTCTATCTTCTTCATCATCATCATCTCTCTCTCTCTCTCTGAGCTATTGGGCTTGTAGTGTTCTCTCAACTTGGTCATTTCCTACAGATGTTTTATCACCCACCTAGGTAACATCATCAGTGCAAGAGAGTGTGGAATTTGCTGGCTGTTTACAGAATAGCTTGTCTTGCCAGTCTTGATCGGGGTCTGGCTTCTTCCTTGATGGTCCTTGATGTTTAAAATGTCATTTCTTCCCTGATTATTTTTCTGATGCTGCTTCTCTGGGTGTTGGCAGCTGGGGAAGATGGACTCAGGGCTATTTGTTTGCTTCCTGGACTTTTGGATATGTTTTTAAATGGTATGTTTATAGTATTTATATGTCTGTTAGTGGCTAATTTGTCAGAATGCTGAGCTTCCAGGAATTCCCTAACATTTCTGGATTTGGTTTGATTTAGAACAGTGTATTTCAGCCTTAACAACTTTATGGTGTGGACTTCAACTTCCAGAATTCCCCAGCCAGCAAATCCATACATCTTAAAGTTGCCAGTGTTGATGAAACACTGGACTAGAGACTTTTAAATATAGACTGTCTATAATCTGAATTCTGACTCACAATCACATTCTATACTTCTTATGCATTTCTACGGAATGATGATTAACTTCTGCTTTGTCAACAGTTTCTTCTACCATCTTTCTGTGATCAAAGCAATATTGACAATGTATAAGGCTAAACCTTTGAACTGATTTAATAGTTTGCTTAGCTAAAAAGATCTCAACCCAGTGGAATTCCTTTGTTAGAATGATCCTTTTACAGGAGTCTCTGCACAAGAAGGAGGTAAAAAAGGCCAATATAGTGACCACAACCACATATTTGAAATCCTGCCTCTCTTCATGTAAAAAGGGGCTTTCCACAATTTTGGAATCCACAAGTTGGACTTTTTGGCTCCTGACAGGTGGTCTAATAACAAACAATGAAGAAAATTCCCACCACACCACATGAACAATGGGTTTAATTAAACAGATTACAGATTACATTATCGTAAATAATTAAACAGATAACATATATGAATTAATCTGAGTTTATGGATTTAAAGGGACATATTAAAAAAGCAGCATTTCTGGAGATCATACCATAAATCAATTTAATACATCATCTTGATTTTCTACATACTACCTGCAACCTGATATAATTCAATAGTTCTACATTTCTTGCTTCAATCGGAAAAATCTTGAATCAAATCATTATTTTTTGCCAGCCTCTCTCAAAACTTTTGGTAGGAGAGTGGTATTTTTATGTAAGACATTTTGAATTTAAAATATAACTAGGTAAAAAATAGACTGTAAGATATTCAAGGAATGAGATTAATCAGATTCCCTGGCTCTTATATTGATATTTATCTCTTCAAATTGACTCACCGCTCCTTGGTAGAGTTCAACTTCTCTGTCTGTAAAGTAGGGCATCTGCTTGAAAGGGTTGACAGATATAAGGACTGGTCCAATATAGGTCTATGCATTGCTTATTAAGGTCCAGAAAGAGAAAAATATAGTTTATGATTTCTTTAGTAAAGTTTGGGTCACAAAAATCTAGATGAGATTTGCATCAATCTTGTATGATGTTTTGCAGGACAGACAAGGTTGCCCCAGTGTGCACCTAAAAAATAGGAAGGCTTTGATTTTTCCCCACCAGAGTAGCCTCCATATGCTTTTTCAAAGTGTGATGAAAAATGCAAAGGAATATGAAATGTAATCCATGTGATGATGCCACCTTGAAAGCCCTGTGAAGCATCATTTTTCTTCATCTTGTGGAGTCAAAGCTAAACCAGCAAGATATTCATAGACTCTTTCCTAAGTGGATATCCTTTGGATTCATGCCTGCATATAGAAGTACATGTGGATGTAGATATATGTGCATTTTCCCTCACGGAGCAAAAGACCTAGTCCAGTCTGAAGAATTAAGCCACTCAGAGCTCAGATATGTACAGGTAGTCTTTGACTTATGAGTGGTAGCTTAGTGACCATTCAAAGTTATGATGGACCTCCCCAGGGATACTTATGACCTGGTTCTGAAGGTCCAACAGCTGCCCTCCTTGGTGGTTACATGACTGCATTTCAGGCACTTGGCAACCAGACCACATTTATGGCTGTTTGCAGTGTCCCACAGTCATGTGACCACGATTTATGACTTTTTGCCAAAAATCGGCATTTACTTGCATTTTTGGCAATGACTGCTACAAAAAAGGTTGTAAAATAAAGATTGTAAAATTAGATGACCTGCTTTGCAATCATCATAACTTATGACTGTAATGAGCAGGCTCTATTACAGTTGTTAAGTCAAGGACTACCTGTACTGGTCTAGCAAAGGTTTAATAAGCAAAAGGCTTTGTCTGATCAAATATACTCAGGGTCCTTTTAATATCCCCCTCATCGATTATTTTTAAAATAAGAAAAAAAGGATACAAAAATATAATCATCCATGAAACGCTTCTTCAGATTTTCAACAATGGCATTTTCATTAATTTTGGATAGCAATACCATGTCATCCACCCCGCTCTGTTTGACATTGTGGCTCTGCCAATGGAAACGTTCCTTGCTGCCCTTTAAGGAAGGAGAAAAAAGAGATTTAACCCAGGAGAGAGTAACCTTGAGTTAAATTAGTAATAAATCAGTTTTCATTCCTCTGGCTAGAGTTGATGGAGTTAGAACCCACACATCTGGATGATACCTGGTTGAGATAACACTTATACCTTGCAGATTTGATTTTTTACTAAAATTGAATTAGGAGGAGAGAAATTTAATGGGAAATTTCTAACAAATTTTATTTCAAATCAAGAGTTTGTACTTGTCTAAGATGAGAACTGGGGAAACGAACAAGCCAACAAAACGATAGGGTTTCCACTGAAAGAAGAAGAAAAAAGAAGAAAAGGGAAAATGGATGGACAAGAATGTGAACTGTGACCTGCATGCTTGTGGCATGTGTGAATTCCTCCTGAATTCAGCATGGCATATATTTGCAACACACCCAAGCTTGTTGCAGGACTTGGAGGAAAAATAAAAGCATTAGAGCAGCAGGTGACCATATTTCAGGTGATGAAAAAGATGAGGATTTATCACTTCTAGGAAATGAAGTTTCTCAGCTGAAACAGAGAGCACAAGTGTTATTTACTCTCCTGATAGTTGGTATCCCTTTCTTATCTTGTTCTTTAAAAGAGAAAACCCATCTTTACTTTTCTTTATCAGATTTACGTAGCACCCGTCTCACTTCAAAGTGTCTCTGGGTGGCATAGAACACTTATCTCTGGGATATCTTTACAAGCTCTCTTCATCTTGCTGTCACCACAAAATCCTATTCTGCTTCAGAGAGTCTTTCCTTTTTCAGAGATTCTTTCCTCTTATTTATGCCTCTGAAATAATGTGATTACGTGAAATATATAAAGGGCAGCATATTTGTTTACGTACTGCATATATATGACCACCCAAGTCAACAACATGAGTGGTGTACAAAAATTAACAAAAGACATAAAGGAAAATAGCACCTGCCATGAAAGCCAAATAATAATAAATAATAAAATGGCAACCAGCATTAAAATATACAGGTCATCCTTGAATTACAACTACAATTGCGACCAGAATTTCCGCTGCTAAGCAAGGCAGTTGTTAAGTGACTCATGCCCGATTTTACAACCTGTTTCGTCATGGTTGTTAAGCAAATTACTGCAGTTATTAAGTGAATCATGCAGTTGCTAAGTGAATCTAACTTTCCCTTTTCAGGAAAGTTTTGCTTATCAGAAGCTGCTTGAGAAGGTTGCAAATAGCAATCATGTGACCTTGAGATGCTGCAACCATTGTAAATACATGTCGGTTGCCGAATGTCTGAATTCTGATCATATGACCATGAGGATGTTGTAAGTGTGAGGATCGGTCATTCGTCACTTCAAATGGTTGCTAAATGAATGGCTGTAAATTGAGGATTACCTGTACTGTAACTCAACCAATTGGACTTCTACTTTACTTGACCCAAAGGCCTGGGAGGAAAAACAGGTATTGACTGCTTTTTGAAAGGTCTGCAGGTTTTGAGTCAAACATGTATTGAAGGAAGATTGTTACAGAAAGTAGGTGCCACCACTGAGAAGGCAACTGATTCACATTTAAATGAAACAAATGGAATTTTAATAAGTAACTTTAAATGATTTACAGATGGGTTCACGTGATTCTACAGTGTGTATATTCAGTCAGTACTTGCCTACGTGGGCACAAATAACAGTTCTCTAATCCTATCTATAGAAGAGAATATTTGTATCTCAGAGTTGAACTATGGAGTTCTTGGTGCTCTCTGAGCTTGGCTGTTTTCCTGCTGGCATTTCATCACCAAACTAGGCAACATCATCAGTGCTAGAAGGGAGTGAGGTTTGGGCTGTCAGTGTTGGGGGGAATGTCCCAAATTGAAACCCACACATCTTAAAATTGTTTAGGTTGGAAAACACTGTTGTAGAATAGAAGTTGGTAGGAGATGCCCTGCGTTGAGAAATAGAAGGAAAACGGAGAATCAAAGGAGCAGTCTCAGCAGGTGGAAATAGCGTTTGGATGAAGGAGAGAGAGACTTTGCTCAGCTGGAACTCAGAAATAGTATTTAGAAGGGGGAAAAAAGGACAGCATTGGAAATGGGGGTTTAAGCCCTAAAAGGGAAAGAGGATGCAGCTGTGCTCAATCGGAAGAAGAACAGAGTCGTGCTATTTGATGCCTCTGTCCTGTAAAGAACTGAAACAAACACGTCAACCAAGCCCATCAGCCTATGTGCTCTTTCTGGACATTCTTGACATCTCTTGCTTTTTAGTTCTTTTTGTTTAATTTAATGGTAAGACGCGGAGCATACCAAAAAAAGAGAGATCAGATATGATTACATGGTAAAACAAAAGCAAACTTTGATCTATTGATTAAAACAAACTAAATGTGACCAAAAAGAAAAAGAAAAAATTGATAGAAGAGAGAGTGATATAAAATGCACCCAATTTTTCAGCTTATAATTCAATCTTGATGTCCTAGAAACATATCTTCTCATTTTTAGGGCACAGCAGATTTTTCAAAAATAGGTCACAGACTCATATCCTGGATCACTTCCTTAAAATCGGAAGAGTGTTTCCTTCATTTGCATTGACAACTTTTTCCTTCTAAAGGTAGAAAAAGGCATGAGAAGATCAGCTATTCTTGACCTGGTCCAAACAGGAAAGAGGAAGCTGAAGACAGCTGGAAGAGTGAAGGAACTTGGCCAGGTAAAGGTGAGTGAGGCAGATTTAGGACATCCGTAGCTGAAACAATATAAGTTACAGTTCTAACAGTCTTCAACTTACGACCATTTGTTTAGTGATCGTTTGAAGTTGCAGTGGCACTGGAAAAAGTAACTTAAAATCAGTCCTCATACTTACAACCATTACAGCATCCCTGTGGGTCACATGATTAAAAGTTGGGTGTTCTGCAACTGGCATGTATTTATGACCGTTGCAGCATCCCGGTGTCACATGATTGTCATTTGTAACCTTCCCAACCAGCTACTGACGAGCAAAGTCAATAGGGGAAGCTGGATTTGCTTAACAACCACATGATTTACTTCACAACTGCTGTGATTCATTTAACAACCATGGCAAAAAGATTGTAAAATCGGGCGCAACTCACTTAACAACTGCCTTGCTCAGCAAGAGACAGTCTGGTCCCAACTGTGGTCATAAGTTGAGGACTACCTGTACTCTGGTAGTGTATTGATGCGGGCTTTCACAGCTATTACCAGTCCAATGGGGCTGGCTTCTAGGCTAATAAATCATGGTCTGATTACCTGGGATCCTGCTGTTTCGCGGGCATCTATGCCTGGGATCTTCAGAGGTGAAAAGGTCAGACACATCTTGGCAGCTGATTAGCAACTGAGCAGGGATTGGGTGAGGTCTTTCACAGTACAGTATTTGCAACAGAATGAGTCTCCTATTGGACTACGTTATCAGAATTCTGGGAAGCCAGTTTCTGATTGGTTCTCTGTCCAGGCAAATTTGCAATTGTTCCACCCAGGTGAATGTATAATTCCTGGCAAAACATCAGGATATTGCAAAATCAGGCCCTTGGCCTGTGGGCCCAAAAACCTACCACCAATTCAACAGCGAGGTAGATTTTTCCTTCTATTTTGGCAAAAGTCTCAAGGTGCATAAAATCTATTAGGCTTTCCTCTCCACAGATAGTCCTTGACTTACAACCATTAGCGAGATGAGCATTCAAAGTTATGACAGCGCTGAAAACAAATGACTTACAACCAGTTCTCACACTTATGACTGTTGCAGTATCCTGCAGTCACGTGATCAAAATTCAGGCCTGTGGCAACTGGTATGGATTTATAACAGCTGCAGCATTCCAGGGTAAGCAATTGCCATTTCTGACCTTTTCAGTTGGCTTCTGACAAGTAAAGTCAATGGGGGAAGCTGGATTTGTTTAATGGCTGTGTGCTTCACTTAATGACCATGGTGATTCATTTAACAGCTGTAGGAAGATTGACCCTCCATCTTCCCTATCATACACAACATCCAAGCCATCCCCCTCCTGCCCACCTCTTCTCCCCACCTCTTCTCCCCCCCTCATAGCATGTGGAGAGATTATAATGATAAGAAACCACCCAGGAAAGACCCAGGAGAAAAGGAAAAAGGTTGTTGTGCCTTTAATCAGTGGCAGTGCGGATCCACCAGATCCAACAGGGGCCGCCAAACAATAGCTGGCTGAGCAGCAGCTGATTGCCATGAATCGGGAACAAGCGATGAGATAACGATAAGATTCGCACCCAGAGCGGCACATCCCTCCCAGAAGACCCAGATGAACTTCCTGAGAACCATAAGCAACAATAGAGAATAGAAATTCAGGGCTATGTGGCAATCCTCTTACACAAACCAAGGGACCATCAAGAACCATCACCCAGATTAAACCATGATTGAACTCAGCTAAACTTTTCTACACCTCAAAAGATCCCATGGCTATAAAATGCTACCCCTCGCCCTTTTTCTTGGTTCGCCCACCTTCTGAGATCTGTACTCCGTCCTGCTGTCAGAGTAAACTCCTCCTCTTCAGGCAATCATCTTTGCTTCATTATTTTCTGCCCTGCTTGAATCGGACCCTCTGGGACCCTGTCTTGGAATCTTCTAACATAGCCATGGCAAAAAAGTCATAAAATTGTGAGTGACTCATTTAACAACTGCCTCGCTTAGCAGTGGAAGTTCTGTCCCAATTGTGGGTGTAATTCAAGGACTATCTGTATTACCTTGGAAAAAAGTCACATAATGGCAGTGACTTGAACCAAGAAATTAGCTATGAGATTGGGGTTTGCAAGGGGGACGCTGGATATAATTATTTACTCACAAGGGTGGGTAGACAAGATTTCAACTCAGCATCTCTACAAGGAGGCATATCAGGGCTGTAAATACCATCACCAGCAAAGTTTCTCATTTAATATACGAGATAAATCTAAAACAAACCCTTCTGACTCACAGCATTTGTTCTCAATTTAGCTTGTTCAGGCGAATGCATCTTCTTTGCAGCTGACTTGCTATGTACTCAAAAACTTGAGTTTTCTTTGCTATTGTTGCAAACAATATAATGAGATATGCCAAGGTTCTCCAAATATACTGAAAGTAAACCTACCACATCCTGTGTTGACCATCCAGTGCACTGAGGGCAAAACACGTTGGATTATCTCTTTCAAGTAGGAGTCAAGAAGGGAGTAAAAAGATCAAGTCGCTGGCCAGAAGACCTTTACCCTGCAAAATCTTGTTTGAGCCTTTTGAGGAATTAAATGGCAATCATAGGCCCAGCCAGGAACAAAATTAGGAGAACTGAAATCTGATTTTTTAAAAACCTTTGTTCAGAATGTGGCATAAAAGCATAGCCATTTGTATCTCATCTCTCTTTTTGCCTTATTTTACTACCTGAATCACAAAAGCTGGAGCTTGGAAGCATTTTCCTCAATAGCCCAGAGACTGGTAGGAAAGAAATGAGAAAGCAGAATTTGGTGAGAGTCCAGAAGTCCATGTAGGATTGTATCTACAAGTAGTCCTCGACTTATGATCGGTTGCTAAGTGACCGAAGTTATGATCTACCTGAAAAAGAGGACTTATGACCTTGATCTGAAGTTCTGATGGTGCCCATTGGGGGGGTGGTCATGTGAGTGCACTTTGGGCGCTCAGCAAAATGGCTGCATTTACGGCTGTTTGCAGCATTCCATGGTTACATGGCCATGCTTTACTATAGTTTCGCCCAAAGCAGCACTTCCGATTTTCAGCAAAATTGTGCCAAAGCGAACAATGGGTTTGGGTAACAACCATTGTAAAAAACATTGTAAAATCAGGTGTGTCATATGACTGACCCTTTTTATGACCATTACAACTTACAAAGGCTCCATTACAGTCATAACTTGAGGACTATCTATTCCTTTCCTGCCTGTATCTGTTATTCAGAGATGGATAATCTCTGACTCCTTTATTTATTGATCAGATTTATCTGCTGCCCCACTCGCCAAAAGCGACTCATAATCAGAGATGATTACAGCATTCAAACCAGCATTTCTCAAGCCGTTCAACTTTAGAAACAGAGATTTCCAGTCCCAAAATTCTCTAATAGGCATAGTTGCTGAGAATTCTGGGAGTTGATATCCAAACATCTGGAAGCTGACCGGGTACAGAAATTCATTCAATGATTGTGACATAGAATTGCACATTCTCTGTGGCCTGCCCTCTGGAATAAGGTTCCCCCCAAAATCTGGATGAACCCCCTTCTGATGATGTTTGGAAGAAACATGAAGACCTGGCTCTCCACCCCAGTCTTAGGTGAGGAAGAGTGAGGCCCCTGGCTTCATCACACTTGCCATCTGTTACCTTTATCATTTATGTTTTATTGATCAGATCGGATACTTTATTGACCAAGCGTGGTTAGACACACAAGGAATTTGACTCAGCAGCTCTCAGTATATATATGCAACATCTATAAACAACAGTATAAGATGATACATAACAATGTTAGTTATTTGGTAAGTATTCAGTCAATAGAAAAGAAATAAGTATTATAATGTGTAGAATTAGTAGGTATGTATACACATTAGACAGAATTTCTTGGTTAATTAGAATTCTTTACCTTCTGTTCAGGTAGCATAATCAATGCGACTCATTGTACATTGATACTCATGTATCACGAGTCAAGTATTCAGTTGAATGGTGGCACGGGGGAAAAAGCTGTTCTTGTGTCTGGTAGTTTTGGTATGCAGTGCCCTGTAGTGCCTACCAGAGAGAAGCAGTTCAAACAAGTTGTGTCCAGGGTGAGAGGAGTCTTCAGATATTTTCTCTGCCCTTTTCTTGACCCTCTCAGTATATAGGTCGTTTATGGAGGACAGGTTAGTTGCAATTAATCTTTCTGCAATCTTGACTATACATTGGAGTCTGTGCCTGTCCTGGTGGTTGCTGCACCGAACCAGACAGTGATGGATGTGCAAAAGGCAGACTCAGTGATTCCTCTGTAGAATTGAATCAGCAGCTCTTGAGGCAGGTTGAACTTCTTGAGCTGGCGCAGGAAGTGCATCCTCTGATGTGCCTTCTTAACAATGGTGTTGATGTTAGCTGTCAGTTTTAAGCCTTGGGGGATTATAGAGCCCAGAAACTTGTACTACTGATACTGTGTTGCTGAGCATGGTAAGGGGGGATAAAATAGTAGGTCTCTTTTGAAAATCCATTGTCATTTCTACAGTTTTGAGTGTATTCAGCTCTAGGCTGTTTCGGTAGCACCACAGGACTAGCTGTTCAACTTCCCGCAGACTCGTCACCATCTTTAATGAGTCCAACGATTGTTGTGTCATCTGCAAACTTCAGAATTTTGACAAAAGGGTCACTAGAATTGCAGTCATTAGTGCAGAGGGAGAAAAGTAGAGGAAAGAGCATACATCCCCAAGGAGCACCAGTGCTGATTGTCCAAATATTGGGTGTAATTTTCCCTACCCTCTTTTGTTGCTTCCTATCTGTCAGAAAGCTGGTAATCCACTTATGGATATGGGCAGATACAGTGAGATGGGTCAAGTTTGTAGTGAAGGATCTCTGGGATGATGGTATAAAATGCTGAACTAAAGTCCACAAAAAGGACCCATGCATAGATCCTTGGGCAGTCCAGATGTTGCAGGATGTAATGTGGTGGCGTATGACAGCATCATCTGACTCCCGTAGCCAGTGATGTTCTGTAGGCTTCCCTACGTGTTAGCTGAAAGTTGCTTTTTAAGCTTTTCAGAGTACAGTAGTTCCTTTTTGCTTCCCTGATCTCTTTAATCAGTGTATTTCTGGCCTGGTTATACTTTGTCCGATTACCTGTCTTGTAGGCTTCTTGTTTGTCATGATGAAGTTGCTTGAGTTTCGCTGTGACCAGGCTCGTCATTGTTGTATGAGCAAAAGGTTGTGGTGGGCACACACACGTATTCACACGTGTGTGATTTTATTATTACTGTATTTCTTTTTCATTGATGTTAATGTTATTTCTTTATTTATTTGTTGTGAGGTACCCAGAGGTGTTAGGAGTTGGGTGGTATATGACTTGAATTTTTATTATTTATTTCTTTGTATCCCGCCTTTATTATTTTTATAAATAACTCAAGGTTGCAAGCACGCCTCCCGCTCCTTCCTCCTCCTATTTTCCCCACAACAACAATCCTGTGAGGTGAGCTGGGCTAAGAGAGGATGACTAGCCCCAAGTCACCCAGCCGCCTTTCATGCCTAAGGTGGGACTAGAACTCACAGCTTTCTGGTTTCTAGCCTGACGCCTTAACCACCAGACCATCTGGCTCTCTTATTAAAGAAGCCTTTAGTTTATTATTAATAATATTTGATTCTCTCAGTCAATCTCCGTCAGAGCCACTGGGAAATTCACATTCATTCTCATTCTTAATGTTTACTTTGGGCCAGTCCCTCTCTCTCAGCCCAACCCACCTTATAGGGTTGTTGTGGGGAAAATAGGAGGAGGAAGGAGTATTGGGTTTGTTCTCTGCCTTGAGTTATTTGTAAAAATAATAGACAGTATATATATTTTTATACGTACATACACACACACACACACAAACATGCATATATAAAAATAAATACTATATAATGCAAATTACCCTAATGTGTGCTTTCTCACATACGTGAAAGATGCGTATCCTTCTCAAACAAATCACTTTGCCACTACAAGCTTCTGAGTGGAGGATAACGGAGGCCAACAGAGTTGACAACTCTCGTCTCCAGGAAGTTCACAAGCAGGAAATGAAAAGAGTCTTTATTTGCAAGTTCCCTTCAAAAACCTCTGTAGGTGCTTTAATATCCATAGAATATATTCATAGCTGTTCACGAGATTTTTCTCAGTGATTTTGTTTAATCTCTTAAGAGCAGTCATAATTTAATCTCCCTAACAGCCACTGGAACAAGCTTTGAGTTCCCCAGGGTCAGGAAGTGCTGTGTCATTCTGCCCTTGATTTACAGGGAATTAAAGGCAGAGTTTGAGCCTTAGTATCAGTTGTAAACTGGGAGAAAAGTCTTGTCCTTTGGCTGGCTCGCACTCATTATGGATAGTCCTCAACTTACGACCACAATTAGGACCAGGATCTCCATGGCTAAGCAAGGCAGCTATTAAGTGAGTCATGTCTGACTGTATGACCTTTTTTTGCCAAAGTTGTGAAGCGAATCACTGCAGTTGTTCAACGAATTGCATGGTCATTAAGTGGATCCAGTTTCCCCCTATTGACTTTGCTTGTCAGACGCCATCTGGGAAGGTTGTAAATGGCAACCACATGACCCCAGGATGCTGCAACGATCATAAATACATACCGATTGGCAAGTGCCTAAATTTTGATCACATGACCATGGGGATGCTGCAACAAATAATGTTGTTAGCTGCCGAGAGTCTTCGGATTTTGGCGGCATATAAATTTAATAAATAAAATAAATAAACAGTAATTGGCCTGGTTGTAATTCACTTTTGTCAGTGCTGTTGTAACTTCGAATAGCCATTAAACAAAGGGTCGTAAATTGAGGACTACTCATATCACTTTATTAAAATCTACACATACATTTTTTTGGGTTTCGTACCAGGTGAGTACAGATTTTTGAATTTCTGAGGTGCTAAAGAGGGAATTTAGCAGCGGGTATCCAACAGGTGAGGAGATTTATGTCCAATAAAGAAATCTCAAGCAGCTCAGATTGTTTTTAAGGTAGGAAAATAAAGATTTGCTTGGAAATGTGCATAAAAATAATGGAGGGAGCCAACATGAAAATTCAGAACTCATATCCTTACCTCAAACATGGCTTTATAATTTTCTAAACATTTAAGCCCTGGAAGGAAATATTACATTTGTATCCCACTTCTCTCTGGAGTCCCAGAGAGAACTCATCTTTTTCCCCTCACAGTAACAACAACCTTGTGAGGTAGATTATTTTGAGATCAAATCGGGATCAAAATTATGAGTTCTGGAAGGAAATGGGAATTTGATTAATGGTTTGGGTGATTAGACAGGATGGGCTGTAGAAAGAAGAAAGTTATGCTGTACCACAGAGTAAGAGGTAAACTTATTATCGTACTTACAACTGCCGCAAAGAAGACCGAAGCTGCTTCTTTTGTGTCCCCCCCCTTTCCCTATTTTTCTTTTCCCGGTTTCTTTCCTTTCTTGCATTTCAGCTTTCTCTTTGATTTCTTTTGTTTTTCTTACTTTACGTTGGTCTGCATTATTTTCTTTACTGTTTCTTAAAACATTTAATAAAATTATATGTGTTTAAAAAAGGCACTCGAACGTGGCTGTCTTTCATTTCCGCATGAAATTAAATTCCACCATGAATCTCCATTACATCAGTAAGTCCTCCAGAGAGAAGGAAGAACTCTCAGTTTGCATAAAATCTGCAGATGTTTCATAGAGAAAGATGCTAATGGGGAAACGGTCCGTAGAGCGTAGACAGAAATTCAAGTTACCACGTCACAGCGAGGAAGAAAATGCCTTGCTGGCCTGTGAGGGGCTAAACCTGGACAACTGATTTTTATGGGTCCTAATCTTAAACTGGACTTGGGCGACCATTCAAATATAAGCCTGGGAAACATGACTACAAGTAGTCCTCGAATTACGACCGGTCCTGAGTGACTGTTCAAAGTTACGACCTACCTTAAAAAAAAGGAAGCTGTGACCCGGTTCTGAAATTCCAAT
>JANHZU010002984.1:22471-34749 GCA_032468055.1 Acrochordus granulatus
AAAGCCTGGATGATGGATGTTCAGGCAACAAGAGAAGAGAAAGAACTGGAGAAAAAAAACAAAGAATGTACAAAGACTTGCAAATAGAAGTAGAACAACTGTGGCAAAAGAAAGCAAAGGTAGCACCAATAGTAATAAGCACCATGGGTGTAATCCCAAAACAACACCCTAACCCTCTTGAATGCCATCGGCATTGACAAATTCACCATCAGTCAACTGCAAAAGGCAGATTTAGTCGGAACAACTTACATCCTGCAACAAAAACGTTAATGCCATCAAAGAACAACATCTGCCTATCTCAGGTCCTTGGGAAAGATTTGATAGGTGATAAAAATGCCAAATCCAACCTAAACACCTGGCTGACTGTGCGATCAACCATAATAATAATCAAAGAAAAAAATATGCCAAGGACATAATAGAAAAGATGCACCTGGAGGAGAAAGATCCCAGAATTATCTTAAGTCTTGGCAGTTTTATTTTCTGCAACCAAGGTTTTTTTTTTAAATAAAAGCTTTCTTTTTTAAGGGAAGGATAATTCTTGGATCACCTTGTAAGCTCTTTATTTATTTTTTACATTTTTAAACCACCCATCTCCCTTAGAGAGGGACTCTTCTCTCAGTCCAAAGCCTCATGATCCAGATATATAGTAGGTTGGCTACCTCAATAAGGATTCATAGGAGAATCCTTGGAAACAATGATATTTCCCCTCCTTCCTCCCATTCTAACCAAAAAGTGGTCATGTTCTCTGAAGATATTTTTATTGTTAGGATTGCTCTTAATGTTTTGTATGACAATTTCCTCAGGGATCTCTAGAATGTGGGCCCATAACACCCATTAGTCTGGTCATTGATTCCTTACACGGTGAAAGATTCAAAAAGTGATGTTCTGAGAAAAGCTGTACTAGACCAAAGGATATAAGAATTTATGGTTACTTTTGATCTAGCACTCCAACAGTGGGCAACTTCTTCAATCTGATGCCCTCTAGTCATATTGGCCTTTAACTTCTTAATCTCCAGGATGGAGGAATTTGAGACTTTGTCGATACACACGAAAGATGCAGAGGAGAGATTCCTGGCTGACATTATCAGATGCTTTTAGGAAGCATCAGGCAAATAATATTGATGGCCATCCATTGGGTCTTAGGGTGGCTCAACAAACATCAACAAATGCCTGTGGTTTTAAGACCATCCATGGAACCAGTCACCTACCCTTTATTCAATAATTTATTTCCTTTTGAAAAGCTGAAATCATATGTGATTAATCTCATGAGATTTTGGAGTTCTTGGTTTAGATTGTGCAGAATTCTAGAGTTTGGGTCTGAAAATCCTGTGATAACTTTCTCCAGAGTCTCATAACTTAACATCCTTGCAGGATTTGGAGTGATTGAAAAAAATAAAGGAACAATTATGTTCTATTTATTTTTATATTTATAAATGTAACACAACACTGAAACAAACATGAACTAAACTGAGAAATTCTATCCAGGATAATAAGAATGACTGTCACCAGGGAAAAGGGGAAAAGAAAATATTTCAAAGCGAGGAGAGGAAATGTTACCCAATATCCCAAATTTCTTAAAACAAAATAATGTTCCAGTTCACTCTAGTAGTCCCCATCCAAAATGAATATTCTTTTGATTTGGATTGAATTTTCAAACCAGGGTCATCAAATGTTAGTTTGATTTAATTTCAAGCTAGCATTCAGTAGTGGTGTAAATGTGAACACCTATTTCAAATATCTACAAGGTCCAGCAGTATTATTCTCAATGCATGTGTGTTTGTGGTCATTTTTTCAGGAAAGATACCCTCTTATCCCCCTCTTCTACTATCGACATGTAAGAGGATATTAAACCCAATTTTTTGAATGGTTCAAAATAGGATGTCAAGTGCTTTCCTCACCCTCCTGCTCTGCACCAAATTATTTTGGGGTCTGATGGGACTTACCATAGCTTTCTTCTAGTCTGCTCTCCAGCTTGCTGGCCAAGATTAAACCACCACCAAGATGGGCCAATTATCGTCTTGATTCACCAAGTTTTCCCAGGGGACATGACAAAGTTGCTAGCAAGAGAGCTTTCACTTCTTTAGCAAATTTTGTGCAACAGCAAGAGAGAGACAGAAATGGAACCACCGTTGCAAAGGAAGACTTCCTCTATTCCCCCCACACCCTGCTCAGTTCTCCTTCATTTCCGTATTTTGGCTAAGTAGAAAATTGTTCTTGCTTGTCAAAATGAGATTAAACTAGCGTTTAACCTCTGAATCCGGATGTATAAAAAAAACCACCCTTGCTTTTTAAAAGGTATTATCATCTTCAGGGAATGACTCATCATCAGATGTGAAACGATATCACCAAAGGGTTTTTTTTAAAAAAAGTGATAATATCCTAAGTATTTACGCTCTTCAAACAAAGAGAGCAGGGGAGTTACTCCCTTTTCACAAATGCAGATGGCTTGACATAAATTCAGTGGAACATCATCAGTTTCAGTGGCAGAGGTGGGGGAGGGCTAAAAGCAGTGCATTAAAGTACCTGCATATTTCAGTGCAATTATTTTGTAAATGAGGATGTCCTAAATATCCACCTCTATGGACTGCATTTATTATCTTGCAAGATTCTGTTAATGTAACCTTACAATAAAGATAGAGCTTATATTCATTGTTGTGCTTCTTGTCTGGACTCCCTGCCTACAAGGGCTCATATCAGTTTTGCAAGTTGGAAAGCATTTCTCTCCCCCCCCACTGTTTTTTTATTCTTTGGAAAATGAGGGGGAGTCCCTTCTGAAACATGTTAATGTTTCCCCTGCCAGTTGTGGCTGACTCTAGGGGGTGGTGCTCATCTCCAATTCACAGCTGAGCTGAGCTGGCATTTGTCCAAAGACACTTCTGTGGTCATGTGGCTGGCATGACAATATGCCAAGGCACATGGAACACTGTTACCTTTCCCATCAGATTATGTGGTGCCTAAGTCTTCTTGCATTTTGCATGCTTTTGAACTGCTAGGTTGGCAGGAGCTGGGGCAAGTGATGAGAACTCACTCCATTACATGGTGGCGTGTGTTTCTCGAACTGCCAAGCTGCCAATCTTCCAGTTGACAAGCCCAGCATCTTGACCGCTCATCTACCACCCCCTAAGATATCCTTTATATGGTGGTTGTCCAGCGTGTGGCTCTTCCACCTATCTCCCAAAGCCATTCACCACTGGTTCTAACGCAGTTATTTTTTATTTATTTGTTTGCCACTCTTATTATTTCTTTATAGACAACTCAAGGTGGCAAACATATTTAATACTCCTTTTTCCTTCTATTTTCCCCATAACACCAACCCTGTGAGGTGAGTTAGCCTGAGAGAGAGAGAGTGGTCCAAAGTCACCCAGTTGGCTTTCATGCCTAAGGCAGGACTAGAACTCATCGTTTCCTGGTATCTAGCCTGGTGCCTTAATCACTTAAGAAAAAGAAATGACATTTTCTACATATAACCCACCTTCAGTCTGCTATTTTAACCTTTTAAAATCTTTTTTCTAGGCTAAGTATTTTCATTCTTTCCAACTGTTAATCTTACTTGGCTTCTAGATCCTCTTTCATATTAATTATCCTTCTCTGGGTGTGCTCCAGTGGTGGATACTACTTGTCATCTAGATAGGGATGGCCAAAGAGAAATGTCTAAATCTAAAAGTGGGTGGGCACAGTACTGTAATCCAAACCCTGCCCCATTCTGTATGCACATGTGAGGTCAACATATGTACAAAAGTGGTGGAGCTTGGATCATGTTTTGCTCAGTGTTTTGCAGATTTTGGCCTCTCTCTGGGTGCCATTATGTTTAACTAGTGAAATTCATTTATTAGTTCCTTTGAATTTAATCTACAGCTTAATATTAAGTGAAGCTCTCTAAATCTGACCTTTTCTGTTTTTTTGACATGTTTGTGTCTGCTGCAGCTAAATAAATGTACTAATTCATAACCAACTGTATAAATGGGTGAATGCAGAAATCAACATTCAAAATAAATAAATAAACTCAAACCTGGGCTGGTAGGCAGTCCTTTATTATAAAAGTCATGCTGTAATTTCTCTCTGTCTTTCAAATGCTTTCGTCTTGGAAATAGGATTTTTAAACTATTTCTATAATAATTATAATAATATATCTATGTATATTTATATATGAAATTATAAAAAAATCTTTGTTGCAAGCATCAGAACAGAATTCCCTACCTGAGCAGAAGTAAAATCAGAAACTTTATTTAAATGGTCTCTTGTGAGTCAGTTAGAATGATTACAAGTAGTCCTTGCTTACTGACCATAACTGGGACTTGTGATAACATTGCTAAGTGCTGTTGTCGCTCAACAGCATGTGATCGTGCCAGACTTACGTCATTTCTCCTTCCATTGTTAAGCAAATCAGCACAGTTGTTAAGCTAAGACATGACATCATCACGACTTGTGCTTTCACTTCCACATTCTCCATTAATTCTGCTTGTCGCAAGCCAGTTATAAAGCTCACAGATGGTGATCACATAGCAGCAGGATGCTTCACAGCTGTAAATGTGAGGATTGGTGCAAAGTTGTTTTTTTCAACTGTTGTAACTTCAAACAGTTACTAAACAAGGCAGTCAGTAAGCGAGGATTGCCTGTATATTGAGAGAGGGATCTTTGCTTGTACAGGAATGACCTAATGTCACTCAGTACAATATGAGAATGGGAACAGTCACCACGTATTTGTCTTTAATACAGCACAATTCAAAGCTGAACATAAAGGATTTGTCCTCAGACTGCCTAAGAAGGTACTACAAAGTCATGTAATTTCTGATAACAATTGAAAATATTTTCATGTGTATGTGTCTGATTTTTTACCGATTTCTATGCTGGATATTCGATGCTGGATATCATCAACCTGACATTTGAACTGGATTCAGATTTTTTTTAAATGTCAAGGGAAGACAAAAATAAATAGAACCAGATGAGTGAAATTCTACAAAATAAACCACTTTCTCAGCATATCTGGAAGGCACCAGCTCAGGGCTGTTAGTTAGGCTGATCCTTGGGGTTAGGAGTCCTCATTAGATTATAAGCAGATGAGTGCTAAAGACCTCCATGGAGTCTTTTCCAAGGATGATGCAGATAAGAAAAAACAAACAATCTTTGTTATGTGCCTTTGCTGTGCTTTAATCTGAGTTCTTCTCGCTTTAAATTTAGTTCACTGGAAGCATTTCTGAAACAGTACAAAACTGGATAAAGCAGCTTTCTGTTTTTGTAACTTTCTGCCTAGTATATAGGTAATCCTCAACTTACAACCACAATTGGGACCAAAACTTCTATCACTAAGTGAGGGGGGCTGTTAAGTTTATGACCTTTTTTGTTGTAGTTGTTAATTGAATCACATAGTTAAGTGAATCTGGCTTCCCCCATTGCTTGTTGGAAACTGACTGGAAAGTTGTAAATGTTGATCATGTGACCCTGGGACACTGCAACTGTAATAAATACATGCCAGTAACCAAGTGCCCAAATTTTGATCATGTGTTTGTGGGGACACTGTGATGGTTATAAGTGCTAGGACTGGTTGTCAAGGACCACCTGTACATGATGAAAACAGGAAAGAATCCTCTGCAGCAGAATGAGTAGTGAAGCCTAATACTGTAGGATTGACTTCCCATGTTTAAAATATTGATATAATAAATACACATTTTTAGCCAAAGAGCTTTGCTCAGTACAAAGTCAACAATTATGAATCTGCAGATGTATCATTGATAAAACATTGTTATACTCCCACACACATACGCATGCACACAGTAATGATTAGAGATGGAAAAAAAATTTAAGAGCTAAATCCCAGCTGCGAAATCTGTATTTTTCTGAGCCATGTAATTTGTTCATTATACAAAAACTGGAAAAATATTTTATTCAAAATGTATCTCTGAAAAGTAATATAGAAAAATACAACAGGGGAAATTGCTTGCAAAACTATATATTTTAAGCAAAATTGCAAACAAATGTAAATATTCAGATAAATTTTACAAATTTTAATGTATTTTTAAAAAACTCAAAATTGTTTGGAAGTGCAAAATTCACAAATAAAAACCCAGAAAAAAGAAAAATGAAAAAGACAGAAAATGGGTCAAATAAAACTGACAGAATTAAAAAAACGAGCACCAGAGAAACTGAAAATTACAGTCTGCTTTAATTTTGTCTTATGTATCCTAACAATATATAATTATCTGCATATATATATATATTTTAAAAAAGATTGCTGCTGTACGTATGTCATGATTCTATTTGTGTAGTATTTTGAAATGCCAGAATGCATTGGCTTCACATGACATTATCTTAATTTTTTTAAAAAACACATTTTATTTGATGCCCACATATAGTAGGAAGACTGATAATACGAAGAAAAGGAGGAAATGTGGATGAATAAAAGCATTTGAAACAAATGTTTATATATATATGTTTCTTTTCAAAATTTTGAAATTAAATTGCATGTGACTCAGCATTCTATTTGGACAATCTCTGCCTTGAAAACTTCCAGAGATAATAAAACATAATAAAATGTACAAGGCTTTCATACATACACACATCATGCCACATAAAAAAGTCATCTCCATAATTAAAGCAAAATCAAGAATGTTACTAATAGTGTTACATCTGAATTAGTAATAGATCTTCCATGGCAGAAAAAAAACAACTCTATTATTTAGAATAAAAATAAGCTAAAGTGATGTTACATTGAAATCATAGCACCAGTATTGTTATTCTCAATTGCACTTTGAAAAGCTGGAGATTAAAGTAAGTGATAAGGAGATGGAAAAATCACAACATATATCATTGAAATGTGCACCTTAATAAGAAACCTAAATTCGACATAATGCCAAAGTATTAACAATTTAAAAACCAGATAAGTAAATAGGATCGTCCTTTCCTGTATATGCATTTTGGTTGCTAACATTTACTCTATGCTAATAAAAGATTTCAATGGACTTTTGTTCATATTTGAAAAAAAACCTATGAGAAACGTCCTCACACTTCATCCAAAACACATAAGGGGATTAATTTCTCCTTTCCCTTTTTAGAAAGCTAAAACGAACTCCTAAACCGTGGGTTTTATGGGATTTGTTGTGTTAAGTACAAGAACAAAAATAGAAGGTTTCTGTTTCTTAACCTTGGAAACTTTTGAGATATGTGGACTTCAGCTCCTAGAATACTCTAGCCAGCTATGCCAGCCAGGCTAATTACTGGGACTGCATACTGGCTCAAGAATTTGGGAGCTGAAGTCCACATATCCCAAAGTTGAGAAACACTTTTCTCTGACATTTAGTTACAGGTTTTGATTCTGTCCACTTCTCTCTCCAATATTCTTATCTACCCTACTCTGTAACCCTGTGGAAAATTACAGGCATTGCTTTTGGGGGCAAGATCTAGAACACATAAATGGGTGCTGGTGACTTGAATTTCCTTCCCTTTTGGTCAATGGGGGATTATCACTGTGATAGTACAGTTGGCCAGCAATCATGGTACCCAGTTATGCTAATAAAATAAATACAAATGTTAGCATTTCAAGTAATGCACTTAGATGTGCTTTCCCATCAATTCTGTATCCCTCCTGCCTCTGGGTAATACTTCCTAGCATGATATGCCACTGTCTACCTCAGTGTACATTTCAACAGTGGTTTTAAAGCTGTCCTTAAGCAATGGGGAAGATAGAGATTTTCACTGGTTCCTGGGAATACCAAAGCCTATAGTGCTGTTTTTTTCACTGACGATCCTGGGAGAAAGAGCAGGTGGAGATGGGGAAATGGTGCAGTGGTATCCTCTCCTCCTGGGCCCTTCCAGTTTTCCTGCACTTCCAAATGGACACATATCTGTTTAATGCCCTTGGCAGGTTTTGCAACACATCTGTCGGAAGTATGACCGACTACAGAACTTAGCTTTCAGTACCAAAGGGCAATAGGCAACCTTGTTTACATCTTTGCATTCTGGAGAAGAAAAGACAAAGAAGGAAAGAGAGCGAGAGAGAAACAATGAAGTAGTCATTCTGATAGAAGAGAATATCTGTAGCTCAGGATTGAACTTGTAATTGATTTGTTGTATTTTCTGAGTTTGTTCGCAGATGTTTCATTACCTGATTAGGTAACATCATCTGTGCAAGAGAGTGTAGAATTTGCTGTCTCTTTATATATATAGATGATTTTCTTCAATAAATAAATGAATAAGTATAATGTTTTTGACTCATTTGTTTAATTGGGTTCTTTTTATCTAGTTTCAGGACTTGTGTGAAGAACAGCTTAGGTCATACTTTTGTAGCTTATAGGGGTTTTTTGGTGGGGATGTGATTTCCTCTTTGGTGGTTCCTTGTTTAGAATATTTTTTTCTACCTGATTATTTGATGTTCTAGTCTTTTAACTTATAGAGACACACCACATTTATAAATCATTGAAAAGACACAATAACAAGCCTAGGAAGGAAAACAAAAGACCAGAACACATCTCCTCTAGCAGTCAACATTCAGATAAGCAGAGATTAACATCAAACAAACAATAAGGCAGAAAACAGTACTCTAATCAAGGAACCACTGAGGAAACCACACCCAACCAAAACTGGTAGGGCAAGCTACAATATACAGTATAAAGGGGCAACAAACTGCACACTTCCTCACATTGATGATGTTACCTAGTTGGGTAATGAAATGTCTACAAGCAAACAACCAAGATCAAAGGGCATCAAGAACTCCACAAAACTAGTCATTTGCAGAGTCTGTACATCATGATAAACCTGGATTTAATTTAGCCATAGTATGCTGAGTAAACCATAAGGACAAAATTCAGATATAATGCTAAAATGTAAACCAGGAATGAACCATCCATGGTCCTCCAATGTCCCTTGATTATCGTCTTCAAGATAATTCTGAAATTTGTGCAACAGAATGTTACTACTTACATCATTGGAAACTCTGTGCCTTGGAAAATGAAAAAAAGGCCAAATATATTTAACTTTCCTTTTTCTGGTGACATCATCATATTACCCCCATTATCCCTGCAGACCTTAAATGCTGGAGGAGAAAAATACCCTAACAACTAAAAAAGTGTGTTTCTAGTTTGAAAAAAAAATCACGTCACTGCAATGCTCTATGGTTTACAAATCAATATATCTGGGTTTTCATGACCTGCCTGGCAGACCTCCGACTTTGTGCTTCTTTGGCCAAAAGTACCCCAGGCCAAATTCACAGTTGGCCATTTATGGCTTCAGGGTTCTGGGCCATGTTGCAGACCAGAATCCAAACAATTAGCTTGAGTCTTACAGCCACTTCAAATGATAAATTATTTGTTCAGCTTGTTGTCCTGCCAATATGCTTGTAAATCTTTCTAAGACATGGGTACCTTCAGGGTTTTCTGTCAGTCCAGAATCGCACTTGCTTTCACACTGCTGCATGGCTGCTGGCTTGAGGGTTTCCACACATTCACTGGATGATTGTCCTATGTAGGTCATGCATTGGACTGAACGCCTTTGCTGACCAAAACTGCACTGCCCAGAGCACTGCAGAAAATCACAAGATGCAGAAAATAGGGCTAAATCAAAATAAAAGATCTAGCATTCTGCGTTTGAACCACAGCTCCTTCACCCTTTTGCTGTGCCTAGAGCAGAGTTTTTCACCCTTTAGGACATGTGGACCTCATTTCCCAGATTTTAAATACCGTTTTGCTTTAATCTAAGATGATATACCTTGAGGCCCATCTTTTCAAAAATACTCGAAAAACAGTCAGATGTTTAGGGAAACAGCTCAAAACAAGTTCACCAAATCAGCCTTTTATATATTCAGAGATTGATAATGTTTAGAATGGGAAGGGCCAGGGGAGAGTGTGATGGTGAAAGTGTTAAAAACCCAGGTTTAAATCCACTTTTAGTCATGGAACCTCTATGGTGACTTTGGGCTTGTCACTTCCTCTCTACTGAACTTCCTTTTCAGAGTGGTTGTTGTGGAGGGGAGACAAAACAGAGGAGAATTACATTGCATCGTAGATTTGGGCAGATTTGGGCAGATTCTGGGAGGCAGTGCAGGACAGGGAGGCCTGGAGTGCTGTGGACTCAACCGAGCAACTGAACAACAACATCATCTGATTAAAAGTGGATTTGAACCTGGGTCTCTAACATTCATCATCACCTTCTCCCCTGACCCTTCCCATTCAAACATTATCAGTCTCTGAATATATAAAAGGCTGATTTGGTGAACTTGTTTTGAGCTGTTTCCCTAAACATCTGACTGTTCTTCAGGTACTTTTGAAAAGATGGCCTCGAAATAAATCAATATGGCAGATTAATTTTAGATAGCTTCATCTCATTGGCTCTTTGCCTTGGGTCCAGTGCCCCCAGTGTGCAGTGTAGTGCAGTGCCCCTTGAACAATTATTGACTAGTGCTTTAAAACTTAGGAGAAAAATAAACTTTCTCTACCTCTCCCCATTCGCCAGTGACCCATCGTGGAGGTGGACAGCGTCGAAGACTGCACCTTATGGTGGTTGGCGGTCTGGAGCTCTCAGGACACTGGGATATAGACAGTGTGGAACTGTGGTCACCACTTTTGCAAAGGACAATGCGATGGCGGAAACCAGGTCCACAACTTGGAGTACACTACAAGGAAGAGAAAAATCGGAATGTATTCATTTGTATGATTTATTACATTTCCCAGGCTGTTTTATATGCCCCTAAAAACCCCTGAGGTGATGGAAAATAAATTTGATAAATCATCTTGGGTGTGGATGTTTGTGACTTTGCAGTGAGTTTGGCAGAAAGTGGAATCTAACATATTTTTGATTTCCATTGGAGCCAGCAAAATTACTTTATAAAACAAACAGTGTAGTCATCAACCTAACATCTAGTACACGTGGCTCTTGAGGATGTCCTGGAGGCTTTCTAGAAGTTATTTATTGTTTATTCATTAGATTAATATTTTGTCTTTCTTCCAAGACCTCAAAGTAATGTACAATGTTCTCCCTCTCCAAATGTTTTTTCACAACAAACCTGTGAGATAATTTGGGCTGGGAGAGAGAATAGATGCCCCAAAGTCATCCACAGAACTTTATGGCTGAGAATGGATTTGAACATAGTTAACATATCTTATGTACATCATCTACTTCATCCCAACCTCCATAGCTATCTCTCGAGTTATGGATGGTAACCATGGTACATAGCACTTTTGCACAAATGTTTTGTTCACTGGCTGCAAGCCATTCCTGAGATGATCGGATATTAGTAACAGGGCACCTTCTCATCTTAACTATTGCAATATGCTAGGTAGAACTGCCCTTCAAATATGCCCAGGCAGTGTAACTGCACAAACTAGACCAGTGTTTCTCAACCTTAGCCATTTTAAGATATCTGGACTTCAGCTCCCAAAATTGCCCAGCCAGCATGCTGGCTGGGGGAATTCTGAGATTTGAAGTCCACATATCTTAAAACTGTTGAGGTTGAGAAACCCTGAAATAGATTGTTATCTGCTACAAGGTACACATATGTTAGAATGCCTGCTACAGATAGTCCTCAACTTATAACACTTTGTTTAGCAACTATCTGAAATTACCACACACTGAAAAAAATGATTGTGACCAGTCCTTGCCCCAAGCCTTTCTTGCAAATCGAAACTGTTGTACAAGTTCATGACTGTCTCTCATTTTACTGTCCCTAATTTTAAAGTGCTGAAATGCTTATAAACCAAAGGACTGCTTAATTTTTAAAGTGCTGTTCAACTATGAAAAAGTAGCAAACTAAAAACAGTTTAAGACTTTAAAGGTCAATGCTGTCACCTTAAATTATGACCCGTAATTGACAACCAGGGTAGACTTTCAGTACAGGTAGTCCTTGACTTATGACCACAACTGGGACCAGAATTTCCATGTCAAGTCTACAACTTTTTTGCCACGTTGTTAAGCAAATTGTTACAGTTGTTAAGTGAATCACATGGTTGTTAAGTGAATCCACCTTCCTCCATTGACTTTCCTTGTAGGAAGCTGGTTGGGAAGTTTGGAAATGATGATCACATGACCTGGGATGCTCAGTTATTGTAAATACATGCCAGTTGCCAAGCCCTCAAATTTTGATCACATGACTGTGGGGATGCTGTAATTGACCAATTGACTGATGAATGAATGAATGAACTTGAAAGATACTAGATTGGGAAAGAGGTCATTACCTCAGACCAGTCAAGGGCTACCCATTCTGGAGGACAGGTGTGATTATTACAAGGTTCCACCACGTGAGGCCGTGGCAAGTTGCAAGAGGAATCATCCAGAGTTTTCTCTTCTATGGTAGA
>JANHZU010002984.1:58119-84435 GCA_032468055.1 Acrochordus granulatus
TTCTTTAAAACGAACTGTCAAACATAGCATCAATAGCTATCAGATGCTGGCCCATCCTTTTCTCCTGAAACTTTAACCCACCTCCCATTACTGCAAAAAATGGCTTCCTAATTTGTGTGACCTACAAATGGGACATGAAAAAGAACAAATTAGCTAAACCTTAATTATATAAGTTTCCAGTTCTCTCTAATGTATGTGTTTTTTTCAAAACCAAACCAATAGACCTTTCACCCTTCAAAAAACCCCAAACTCCAAAGCACAGCAGGATGTTATCTGGAGATGAGGAATTTATGAGACACTGAGAAGTTTTACAAGGCATCTATTTTTTTGTCCAAGACTTGGCTTTGTAAATACACCCCAGGGACCCAGTGGGAAGACCCATGAGCAATTGCTCAAGTGGTCATGTTGAAAGACAAAATGTTCCAAGTTAGCATATTTTTCTTCCCTTCCATGTTCTGCATATGTAGAATGAAGGGAGGGAAATGAAAAGACATAGTTCTCCAGAAAGGCAAGAGAGAACAGTGGTTACCTTGCAGGATTTCAGAACTGACACTAACCAGGCAGAGGAGTATTCCAGCAACAAAAGAAAAGAAACACGAAGGTTTATTTTATGAAAGTAAACTATAAGAATGAGAGGAAACTATATTTCAACTCAAGCACTAGAGGTAGTCCTTGACTTACAACCACAATTGGGACCAGAACTTCTGTTGCTTGGTGAGGCAATCATTAAATGATTTGCTCTGGATTTTACAATCTTTTTTGCTGCAATCATTAAGTAAAATCATTGTGATTTTAAGTGAGTCATGCAATTTTTAAACAAATCTGGCTTCCCACATTGACTTTGCTTGTTGGAAGCCGGCTCAGAAGGACGCAAATGATGATCATGTAATCCCACAATGCTGCAATCATTGCAAAAAGATGTTGGTTGCCAAGTGTCCAAATTTTGATCACTTGACCACTAGGATGCTGCAATAGTTATTAAGTGCAAGTTCTTTTTTTTGCATTGTCAAATAGCTGCTAAACAGATAGTCATAAGTTGAGGACTACTTGTAATGGCTTTTCATCTACATCCATTCCAATCCTGCTACCCTGCAATTTAGGTTTACCTGGTAATCAAAACAGCAGTATCATGGTTAGCTATGCCGTTGTCAGGAATGGCGTTCCCATCATTGCTGAGGCTCACAATAGCTTTCTGCCACTTGCAAAAGCTGTCAAGGGACTTCCCAGCATGATGGTTGATCTCCAAGGTTGGCTGAAGAGGATGACAGGTCAGACAGCCTGAACATAAATGATGCTAGGAGGAATAGTCTGCTCACAGATAATTTTTGGAGAACTTTCCTTGGCATCTTAACTTATTCCTGTTTGTCTTTTGTTGGACATAATATGGGGCCTTCTTTGCAATTATACCTTGTAATTGGAAATCTATTCCTTTGACATTCTGCTCCTCTTCCCCTCCTTCCATATTCCTGCATTACCTTCTCACCCTTTCCCACACTATTTGGGAAATTCTGGAAAATTACCTGATTTTCCAGAAAGGCTTTTCTGGGGGATAGCTACATGCATAAGAGAGGAAATTATCTGAGCCTTTCCTTCTAAGAACTTCCTGATACTTCTGGATTGCTCTGAATTTTTTTTAATGTAAAGATGGGATAAAAACATTTTTCATGTATAACTAGATTGCTCTGTGTTGAATCAGGCCACTAGTCCATCTCTCCAAGAATTATCGTTGGGATTGGTGATGATTCTTCAGTCTTTTATGGTCTTTCCTAATATTCCATGCTAAGTTTCTTCAAATTAAAGATGCCAAGTATTAAATCTGGAACCATCTGTGTGGTCTGTTTTGAACTACAGCTTTCCCAGTTCTTTAAGATTTAAAGAGGTTGGGAAACAAAGAGTCTGTCATTCACTTCCAAGAACTCTCAGCAAAGACTGTTGAGAGGTTGAAGTGGGCCCTGGGAAAGTTGCCCCCAACAAAAATTTCACAGATGATGAATAAGAGGCAATTTTTCTAATTTTTCTTTTCATCATGATTCTAGGGAAATAAGTTGTTGTAATTGTCTCCTATACCTATACTAGCTGTGTATGCCAAATTTGAAAGCAGTTCACTAAAATTTTCTAAGAAGCATGAGAAATCAACCTCCAGGATGAGCCACAGCTGCTTTCTTTAACTCTGTGACCTGCAGAAATGTTATAATGCAACTCCTAGAATTCTCAAATAGCGTAAGCCATTCTGGCACAAGAATTCTGGGAGTTGCCATTTCAACACATCTGTGAGACAGCAGATTGGGGAAATGTAGCTATAAATTTCTGAAGAGGTCGCTACATCCTCATTAAATTACAATTCCCAGGATTCTTTGGGAGAATCCATGATGGTGGTTTTGATTTAATAATAAACTTCAGTGATTTAATAATAAACTTCAGTGGGTCACTGAATAAATGGGAGTGGTTGATTTAACCAACCATTCAGTGACACAATTAAAAGGAGGCAAATGCAGGCAATGCTTCATGCAGTTAGAATTGGCATTTTCCTTAAGGGGAAAATCTTTTATGCTAGAGGTACTTGGAAGTGGGCAGGACCCCCTGGGGAATTGTCAGCAACTTGGGTGAGATGACTTTACAAGCCTACTTAGAATTTTTTTGAAAAAAATAGGCAAAGTAGCATCGCTCTCAAAATTTATTGTGCCTTTGGTCATATTAGGGAGCAACTGTCCCAGCAGAGAGGAGGGCTCAAGCACAGTGTTAGCCTCGAGTTATTATATAAACACAAGAGGGCTAGGTTTGACCCTCCCTAAATGCCTTAAAGCCTTATCTAGTAGTTCCCATGCAAAAGCTATTAGTCTGGGGAGATTCTTCACAATAAAATAATTTGCTGAAACTGCACATGTAGGTCTGTTGGTTTGCACCTGACAGTTCCCCACCTTGCCTATGCAAACTAGCAGCTTCCCCAGGCAAAGCAGCTTGTGCAACTAAAGGGGGAGCTAAGTCAAAATCCTCCCCACTTTATTCCTTTGTTGATATAAGCCAGTTGCCAGGAGGCAATTGTAGTTCCACAAAGTAATTTAAATAAAAACCCCAAAGCCTGTGATATGAAGGTTAAAATTATTCATTTCATTTGTGGAGGTGGAAATTGTACAAATCTATCATTTTAAGGGATATGGTGCTGTACCAGCTTTAAGCTAATTGGAGTCTTTGGTTCCTAATGTTACTATGTAATATGCCTAAACTTTATTAAAATACTATATAGATATATCATTTTTATGAGGCGTGGTGGCGCAAACAGTTAAGAACTCAGCTTGCCGGCTGCAAGGTCAGCACCCCGAGTTCAAGACCCAGTGTTGCCGTGCAGCAGGGTGAGCACCTGCTCTTCCGCCTCAGCTCCCGCCCATCTAGCGGTTCAAAAGCACGCAAACACGAGTAGATAAATCGATACTGCCCCTTCCGGCGGGAAAGGTAACAGTGTCTGTGCACCTTTGGCGTCTAGTCATGCTGGCCACATGGCTACGGAAGCATCCTTGGACAAACACTGGCTCTTCAGCTTGGAAATGGGGATGAGCACCGCACCCTAGAGTCGGTCATGACTGGCAGGGTAACCTTTATATCATTTTTAGTAATCTATTCCTCCTTCTTCCTTTGGGAATTCCCTTCTCACCTGGTCCTCTGTCAGCAGGATAAGGCGGGTTACAAGAATGTTCACGATATTGCCCAAACTTGAGTCTTGGAAAAGTTTAGCAACCTGACCTCCAGGAAATAAGGAAACATCAGTGTTACAAATAAGATGGATTCAACATCATGATTGATCAGAAATCGTATTCTTTGCAGGATTGCCGGAATATGGAAGAACTTTTCAAGCTAAAAAGCGAGGGTAGAGGAATGAGGCATGTTTGGGGGAGAGTTTGTGGTTAGCCGTATCTCACTTCAACCAAACTGCTCTCCTAACCAGAAGGCTGTACCCATAAAGATCAATCTTCTGTTGCTAACAGGCACTGCTATGGCCCACCAAGAAGTTTCACTATCTGGACGTTATCACCTATCTCAAAGACTGCAGTGGATATGAGGATCTGAGAAGGTACCAGAGACTTAGAAACCACAGCTGCATTAAGAATAAATATGAAAAGATAAATCATGCAGCTTTTTTCATTGTTTTACCATCTGGATATGCTTAGAGTATAACTACCAGAATTCCAAGCTAGAATAGGAATTTGGGGAGCTGTAGTCCCAACATATCCAAAGGGCACTAAGGAAGTATGGAAAATAATTGTGGAAATGAATATCCACAGATGAAGCTATCAGTGATTGGACAGCTATGGAGGCCAAAAGAGTACAAAGATGGGAGTTGAAAGTTATGGTAATAGTGTATCATAGTATGGTATGAATGAATGACCTTGGGAGACAGAAAGAAGACCTGAATCTAAGCTGTAGGCTTTCCTCCTGTCTCCCAGGGTCATCCACACATACCATCACATAGTGGGATAAAAATCTTGGCTATAATACTTACAATATTCATGATAGCCAGGATATACTCCTCTATGTCTCGCCGGCCATGGTAGCCCACCATCATCTTATCAGCCACCACAAGAGTCTCCACGTAACGCTCAGTGCTGACTGACCTCTTCAGAGGCAGTTGCCCCCTTTGAGAAAAGTTGCCCAAGATCTTCAGAGGGGAAGGTTTCAATGTCCGCAACCACCAGGGTCTCCCTTTCCATGGCTTCTCATCTGAAGGGAAATGACAATGAAGTATTTTGCATTTTCTCTTCTTCCTCTCCTGTTGGACCCCAATACTTCACTAGGCAAAACCAACTGAGTTCTTATGCCCAGATTTGCTTCCAAAATATATTCAACAAATTCAATGATAAACAGTTGTGGTAGTTTGGTTTTAGCTTAATGTCAAAGGTATCCTGTAAAAGGAGCTTCTTCTTTCCTCTCAATATAACTATATGAACCTGTTAAAATATGATTGAAATTATAGGATGGGTCAATACCATTTGGCCAAGGCTGTAAAATCAGTTGAATAAAATGGAATTCAAAAGGTTTTTTTTAATATTTTGGTTTTCCCAGACATTTTACTAACCTATTGACAAAAATAAAATAAAAGGAAAATATTCCACTGATATATGATGCTGTGGGAAGAAAATACAGGTAGTCCTCAATTTACAACCACAATTGGGACTGGAATTTCTGTTGCTAAATGATGCAGTCATAAAACAGAGTGTCACATGACTGCATCACTTAGGAATCCTGGCATTCCCTGTTGCTGTCATTAATCAAGAATCATGGCTTGTGAAGTGAGTAACCATCCGAATCCAAGCCATTTGGGCTTGATCCCTCCCAGACCCAAGCCCTAGTAAGTCTACTCCCCCACCTGCCTATCTCTCCCCCACCTCTACCTTTCTGGCCACTCTGAACCCTCTTTTGTGAGGCAGCAAGCAGCCCCAAAATCATATGACTCTTGCCATGTTGTAGCTCAGGGCTTCTTGGCATTCCATGGCTCTGTAGGTGCAAGAAGCCTCTAAGCAACAGTGCAGCATGAAGCCCTTTCAAGTGTGAAGTCCAACCCTAGCCTGGCCCAGCAGTGCCGTGCAAATCAGCCACCCAAGAAAGACACAGTAGTGCTGTACAAAGCTGCCACCCAGCACTACACTGCAAAGCTACCGCTTTGTGCTATAGTGCAAAGCCACTGCCTCAGGGAGCCCTAGCTGCCCCAGCCCAGCCACCCTTGCTGCTCTGCACTGAGCCCCCTATTGCCCTGCACTCCACCAGCCCAACTGACCTTCACCATCTTCTTGCTCCTGCTGCTGACAGGCATGCCTATCCTGGAAGAAGATAACAAGGCAGCTGTTATCTTCTTCATGTATCACAAGAAAACTGCTGAGTGTGACCCGGGGAAGAAAGCCAGCAACTGCCTTGTGAGATCAGCAATTACCTTGTGAAGGAACAGGGCAGGCATGCTTGGTCAGCAGTGAGAGCAAAAAGATGCTGAAGGTCATGGCAGGGACCATGAAGTATAGGAGGCCAAAAGGGCATAGATGGGGTGAATTAGGCAGATAGGAGGAGTTGAATTACTCCTTTGGTTATAAGTGCAGGCGGGCTGCCAAGTACCCAAATTTTGATCACGTGACTATGAAGTCACTGCACCAGCCATAACTACAAGGACTGACCATATGTCCCTTTGTTCAGTGCTGCTGTAACTTCAAATAGTCACTGAATAAATGATTGTAAGTCGAGGACTAACTGTAATGTGCAGAAGCAGAGAGGTTCAAAGAAACATTCTGCCTTCAGGCCTCTCAAAAATTTAAGTACTGGGCATTTCCAAGATACTAGCATATGAATATATGCCCAAGAAAGCTACTAGTGGCACCTTTGGAATTTTATTTACCCAGGTATATATATAAGTATAGTATCAGTAAGAAACTGCTACTGCAAATGATGAGGAGTTAAATGATTAGATCTGGGGATACTATATTTCACAAAACCTAAATGTTCTTTTCTCCAAAAGCTGCCTTGAGAACAGTGGCTTTCAGTTCACCATCAAAGCAGAGTTTCTATGGCCTACCAGGATTAGTCATTATTATTCAAAAACAGGCATACATTAGGATTTTGCATGAAACTTCAACAATAAAACCAAATCTGGAATGGGAGTCAAGGCAGTGTTTGATTGTGAGGATCTGAATGCAAAGCGCCCACTTCTTGTTCCAAGATTACATCTTGTCCAGTAGTTTTTGTTTTCCAAGAAACAAATTGGAAACAGATTTTCCTTCTCTTTTAGCCGGGAAATATAGCATAATATCAATACACAAAGGGTAAGCTTGGCAGCTTACTGTGAAAAAATGTCAGACATCCAAGGTCAGTTGGCTTGTTCTCTTCTCCTCCTTCCGGAAACTGGGAATCTAATCCCCTGAATTCCAGCATCAGAATTTAGAGGTGGTATGTGTCTCTTTCCCTTCTTCCTGGCAACATTTCAAGTCCAAAACTACATCCTTGAACCAAATGTCTACTAAACATTTTTAAGATGCTGGATAGCTTTTAAAGTTCCTGCTTTAACATTATTGACATTTGTGGTGTCTCGTACATTTAATCTAATCCAGTCTATTAACTTCCCTGAATTTAATGCAAAGAAAACTGGCTCTGTGGTTGCCAATAAGAACTTGAATAACAGTCTTACATGTTGATAATCTTCTGTAGCTGTAGAGATGTAATCATCTCTCTCACTTTGCATAATTTTTGTGTGATTTGCTAATCACAAGAAGGTTAGAAAACATAAGAATGTTCCAAGAGTTTCCCCCTCTCATAAGGCTTATTTCACTGCCTCTGTATATTTATATAATAAGAAGCTGAATATCCTTTAAAGCCCTTTTAAAAAATGAGGGCAAGAAACATTTTTTCTAAATATAAAAATATAGCAGAAATCATATTAATCATTTTTAATTATAAGTGTATTTGCCTCTCAAACTGAGCCCCTACCTAACACACCGCAAGCAGTGTCCATGTGTGGGTGCTGGAGAGAAGATCGTTTGTAGATCACATGGGGACTTCCTTCACTTCCTTGTTCCCCACTGATATTGACCCCAAGCGTCAGTGGTTCAATAAAATATTCATCATCTTCTGCAATTATCACACCATGCTGGAACAAAGAGAGGCAGGAAACTGCATGTTTGCATTCAACAAAAAGAACACAATTAATAGTTTCAGTCTGGTATCTCTGTTCTCCCACTTTCTCTAAGTGGGATGATGTTCCAGATGCAGACTTGGTTAATTTATTTTTTTTAGATTAATGTCTTGTTTGTCCTTTAGGAGCTCAGGGCAGGATATATACTTATATAGTATTCTCTTGTTCCATTTTCCCCACAACAACAACCCTGTTGAAATAGGTTGAAGACAGAGGAAATGACCGTCCAAGGTCACCAAATGAGCTTCCACAGCAGATATGGACTTGAACCTAAGTCATCCCATGCCAATTCAGCACTTCCAACACTACACCTTGCTGACAGGGCAGGAAATAGCAGCTGAGAAAGCAAAAATCTGCAGAGAGAAAAGAATCATGGATTATATGCCAGATACATTGGCAGAAAATTAGATCAGTATGGCCCTGCAACCAAGATGGCTTTCTCAACTGCAACTTGATTTTGTTTTGGGAGGGGGAATATAATAAGAAAAGCCTCCGAAAAGGCTTAAAAACCTGAACAGATATATAAGCAAGGTATACAAGAAACAGGGCGCTCAAATTCAAGACTGAAGAGCTGCCATATAATGGGGTGATTGTTGTCTGCCCAGTTCCTGCCAACCTAGCAGTTTGAAAGCATGTAAAAATGCAAGTAGATAAATAGATATCACTTTTGGTGGGAAAGTTAACAGTGTATTAGAGGGGTGGGCTAAAAAGTATTTCACATATAAAAAGGGGGATAAGGTTGGCTGGTGATCATCCCTTAATTATTTCTAATTTTGCTGAAAAACAGAACCAGAATTTCCACTGCTAAATAAGACAGTTGTTAGGTGGGTCTTGCCTGATTTTATGACTTTTTGCCATGGTGGTTAAGCGAATAACAGGGTTGTTAAGTGAATCTGGATTCTCCATTGACTTTGCTTGTTGGAAGCTGGTTGGGAAAGTTACAGATGTCAATCACGTCACCCTGGGATGCTGCAACTGTTGTAAATGCATGTAGATTGCCAAGCCTGAATTTTGATCACGTGACCATGAGAATGCTGTGATGGTTGTAAGTACGAGGACTGCTCACAAGTCACTTTTTCAATGCCATTGCAACTTTGAATGGCTGTTCAATGAATGGATGTAAATTGAGGACTACCTGTATAGTCAAGAGTTCTTATATATCAAAGATTCTTACATATTCCGTTTCTCTTACGTATTTATGTAGCTCCCATTTAACTCAAGATAATCATAGAACAACAAAAAAGTTTTAAGAGAATAGCAGGGGAGTTATTTTCCCTTTAAAAATAGTACTTAAGAAATTTAGCAAATTTAAATATTGATTGATCTTTTGAAACTCCCAGCGTCTACCAACCTCATCACAACAAACCCTGAATTGCTCTTGTGTGCCTGCAGCTAAGCATTCTTCAACTTCAGCCGCCCTGCAAGGGGATGTGATGGGCCAGCAGTGGTTTCTCGCTTCCTCTGAAAGCTTTGTAGCTCTTGGCCACAGGCCATCATTCCAAACACAAGCGAGGTAGTGTGAGGATAGTCTGGCGGGAAGTTGCCAGAAAGTCAAGGATCAGTTGATGAAGGCAGCTGGGAAGGGGGAAGAAAGCTCTTGGCATCAAGCACAGCAGTTGGGACATGGGTTTGTTGTAGGATGGGGAACATGTAAAGAACACAGGCTCCGAGGAATGCTTATAACATTCTCTTCAGATTACCTGGCCTCATTTCCGAAATGGAACCACTGCATTAGGAATTTAAACAAATGGGTGGGATTTGGCAATAAAGTACATTTCAGCTAAGCATGAGAAGAAACTTCCTAACGGTAAAAACTGTCTGGCAATGAAACAGTTTGAGAAATATTAAAACAAGGACTCGGCAGGCATTTGCTTTGGTGGTACAGCAGCAACTGAGCGGCCTGCAATAAAGGAGGAAGGCGCTTTCATCTCTGTTACCAGATCTGTGTGGCAAAAAATATGGACTGCAGCCAGAGGCCAGCAAAGAAATATAGAAAACTGACTCCTTACTGTCATCTGGTGATCTGCTGGATTTTTGCAGCAGGAATCTTTGACTTTTTCTTCCCACAAACTTTTTGCCTTCCCAACTGCTACTTCCTGCCATACTAGTGTAGTTTGCAAATAGCCATCACAGTTGTAGTTGCTTGTAGATGTTTTTGTGAGAAGAAAGAATTTAATCACATTCCCCCCATGGAAAAACCACTCTTATAAAAACTGTATGCGTAATGCAGGGTGGTATTCTCAAAGAACGGCACCTTATTTATGTGCCTGTCCATCCCCTTAAGCCTTTTCAGAGGCTTTCCTTATGATATTATCCCCCTGCAAAGCAAAATCAGGTTGTTAGTAAGAAGCCATTTTGGTTGCAGGACTTCACTAATGCAATGGCCTCTTGACATTTCTAGCGTACAATCCATGTACAAGTAGTCCTTGACTTACAACTGGTTTCTGGCAAAAAACGGCCATTGCAGACAACAGGTTCACTTAACAACCACCATGTTCACTTACTGACTTGCAAAAAAATGTTAAAATCTGTTTGATCACATGGGTGCCTCTACTTATGATCATTATGACATATGAATAGAAATTCTGGGTTTTACTATGGTCGTATGTCAGGGACTACTTGTATTTTCAGTGCCAGACATCTCTTTTCTTGTAAACATCATTGCGATTTTGGATTCAATTTGATTTTAAGACAGTACCCAAATCTGAAAAAATAATTTCATAAATGGTCTCTGCTAATTTTTGTGTTCTATTGTTTTTGTTGTTTGAAAAATTTAAAGTTTAGTTAGAAAGCTAAGAAAATTTGAAATTACATTTCAGAATTGTCTCTCTTCTTAAAATGAAAATTCTTCCTGATTCCTCCCCAATCTTTTCCTGCAACAGTTTTGAGCATACATATCTACTGCATACTACTGTTCAACTATAGTAGTCTTCTTACACATTAGATCACCAGTCCACTGAATCCAGTGCATTCTATTCCACTTGGAACCTACCCAAAAGGGGTACCAACCATACCATATTTTTCTATTTTTCAATGCAACCCCAATTCCTATTTTCCCTGTTTTGCTTTTCTGCTAATAAATACCATAAAAAAATGCCCCACCAATGGATAAACCAATTGTGAAAATTAAAACATGAAAACTTGGAGTGTTGGCTTATCTGAGGGAGATGCATTTTTCAAGATACTTTGGTTAAAAATCTGAGAATTGGCTTATTTATGATACTTTGTCATGGATGTTTTAATTGTTGATATATGATTGTTAGCTGCTAAAGATTCAACAGTATACAAGTGGAATAAATGAATCATCTTTAGTTCTGGATGCGGTAGCACTGCCCCAGACAGATGTGATGTGCAACTTGGGGGTTCTCCTAGAGACATGACTCCTGCTCGATGAGCAGGTGGCAGTTGTGGCTAGGAAAGCCTTTGCACAACTATGTGTTAAGTGCCAATTGCACCTGTTCTTGGATTGGGAGTCCCTACACTCAGTTGTTCATGTCCCTACACTCAGTTGTTCATCTGGACTATTGCAATGTGCTCTATATGGGGCTACTCTTAAAGAGCATCTGGAAGATACAGCTGGTGCAGAGAGCAGCTGCACAGATAATTCTGTGGTTATGACCTATAAAGCCCTTCATGGCATGGATTCAGGTTACCTGAGGAACTGGATCTCCCCAGTGGGTTCAGCCCCCCCCTCCTGTGCCAGCAGTAAGGGCATACTACTGATCCTGTCAGCTAGGGAATTTCAGAATTGTCTGGAAAGAGAGCCTTTTCTGCTGTGGCAGCCACCCTATGGAACATCATACCACCCGAGGTGAAATGAGCCCCAAACTTTTGGCCTTCTGTAAAGGTCTAAAAACATGGCTTTGCAGGTTGGCCTGGGTTCTGGACAGCAGCATGTCATCCTGGAGGTGGCTGCTAGACTGAAGATTCTACCTTCATTTTAGCCTCCTGCTGTCTTGTTTATTCCTTTTATTTTTTATGGTTCGTCATACAGTCAGCAAGATGTTTAGACTGGATTTGGCATTTTTGTCCAGCTCTTGAGTCCTTCCCAAGGATCTTAGATAGGCAGATGTTGTTTTTTGATGTTGTTAAAGGTATTGTCGCAGGATGTAAGCTGTTCCAAGTAGTGCTGCCTTTTGTAATTAATTGACGGTGAATTTGTCACTGCTGATGGTTGTTTAAATAGTGCTCCAGTTGTTGTAGGATTGAGTCCAAGGCCCATATTACTATTGGGACCATCTTTGCTTTCTTTTGCCACGCTGTTCTATTTCTATTTGCACGTCTTTGTATTTTGTGATTTTCTCCATTTATTTCTCTTCTATTCTGCTATCCCCAGGTACTGCCATGTCCACTATACAGACTTTTTTGTCTTTCTAAATGACAGCTGTTATGTCTGGAGTGCTATGTAGCAGGTGCCTCTCTGAATTCTGAAGTCCCAGAGCAATTTAGCTTCTTTATTTTCTATTATTTTCTCTATTTTATGATCCCACCAGTTTTTGCTTGAAGGCAAATAGTATTTCTTGTAGATCTTCCAGTGCACAATTGTTGCTACTTTATCATGCCATTGTTTGTAGCCAGTCAGTGCAATCTTCTTGCAGCACCTAACTAGGTGGTCCACTATTTCTTCAGCTTCTTTGCAGAGGTGGCATTTGCTGTCTGTTGTTATCTTCTCAATTCTAGCCTTGTATGCATTTGTTTTAACGCTTGGTCTTGCGCAGCCAGAATTAGCCCTTCTGTTTCTTTCTTCAGTTTTCCTGCTTTTAGCCATTGCCAGGTCTTGATATTATCTGCTTTGCCTTCTATTTTTTTTAAGTACTGACCATGTAATGCTTTGCCTTGCCATATCTCTTTTCTATTCTTCATTTGGTCTTTCTTGTATGCCAGTTTCATCTCTCCAGTACTCTAAGCCTTTCTAGTATATGAGCTGTAGTGCATCTTCTTCACTGTCCTTCAGGTATTCTTCCAATGCCCATTTTTCTTCTTCAACTGCCTGGTGTATTTGCAACATTCCACACCCACTTATTTTCTTTGGTAGGTAGAGTCTGTCAACTTCACTGCATGGATGAAGGGCATGATTCACTGTCATTGTTTTTCTGGTCTTCCTAAAATTTTAGCCTTTAGTTCTGCTTGATTCAAGTTCAGTCTGCTATTCCAGCTATGTATCTAATGGCTGGAATTACCCAGGTGTTAATTGCCTTGATAATATTTCCTCTAATGAGTTTGGACATCTTCTTTACTCTTGTGATGTATGCACTTCTGACCTTCTTGACTTCAGTGTGCTTGATGTTGTCAGCTGAAAGGATGCCCAGGTATTTGTAGTGATGTTTTCAATATTTGTATATCTGTGATGGGTAGACACCTTTTCTGCAGCTGCTGGCCCTGGTTGCTCAGCCAACAATCCTGAGTCTTGTAGCTCATTTTTCACCTGATGTCCAAGAATTCCAACACCTAGCACAGTCTTTGTTGACCCCACGCAACAACTGAGCTGGTATGGGTTTCTGTAAATTACATCTCACCATATTTTTTATCGGAGAGACATTCTTTATCTGGCTCCTCTGATGAGATTTGTCCAGTATGGTTGAACCTCTAGCATAGCTCTCATCTTTCTCAGAGCATTCAAGACCACAACCATGTCAAGATAGTGCTTCACTGGGATACTTTTTTATTATTTTTACTATATTATGGTATGATGAACATTTTATTACTATTTGATTGTAAGTCACCCAGAGTAATTTAGAGTGAGATGGGTGGTATATAAATTTAATAAATAAATAACCCCATCTTTAATTATATGGAAGGCTGTACATATATAATCCCATTCACTAATTGATCTCATGCTTGTGGGATAGAGATACTGTACTTCTGAATCTATGATTCTAGGCAATACTTCTGAAATGGTCTTCATCTGAATTTATTTTCTGATTTATTTCTTTATTAGATTATATCCATCTCCATGCCTATGGGAAAAGTAGAACTCACAGTCTCTTTTCTTTCTGGTCCAGTACCTTAACTACTATACAGATAATTCTCAACTTACAACCATTCATTTAACAACTGTTTGAAATTACAGTGGTGCTGACTTACATCTGGGCCTTGACCTTATGATTGTTGCAGCATCCCCATAGTCACATGATAAAAATTTAGGCACTTGGCAACCAGCATGGATTCATCATTGTTGCAGCATCCTGGGATCATATGATCACCATTTGCAACCTTTCCAGGGAGTTTCTGACAATGGGGAAAGGTGAATTCACTTAATGACCATGGTGATTTGCTTAACAGCTGCAACAAAAAGGTCATAAAATTGAATGCAGTTCACTTAACAACCACATTGCTTAGAAGTGGGAGTTCTGATCCCAATGTGGTTATAAATTGAGAACTGCAAGTATCCAATTGGCTCTGGTATCTCTGATAAAGCTTAAGGTTACTCTGCTTTATTGGTTTACTTATCCCACATTTTGTTCTGCTGTTCAGTCTTCTGAATTTCAGTTTAATGGAATTCATCAATTCCATCATTGCAACATATACAGTATACCACAGTTTTCACACTCTTTAGTTCACTGTTACATAGACAATGTTCTTTGCTATAAAAATACAGATTTATCTTGATTTGCACACTTCAAAATACTGGCAACATTGTTTAATGGAAGCTTTTGGAAGACTTGATCAATATTCTTTTTGCACTGTTATATTGGGACAAGACTGCACTTTTTAAAATATCAACACAATTGTGTGCAACAAGAGTCAAGACAAACTTTTCTAGCAGATACATTTTGGATGTCAATGATAAGAAGACATCCAAGCTATTTAATCATTTTAGTTTATTTCTCAGCTTCAGAAATTTAGAATTGTAAGAAGACTGGATTACACTAGAGGAACCCAGAAGTGTGGTATAATGCAAACATTCTGAATAATTACATAATTCAATAACTTTGCAAATTCCCATTGAAATTATGTTGTATTTCTACATTGGAACTCATCAAATAAAAAGACATGCCAGTTGGGTTCTTGGTGTTCTCTGAACTTACTGTAGCTGTTTTCCTGCAGATGTTTCATTGCCATATCATCTGTGTATGGGAGACTGCAGTTTGCTAGTTGTTTATAGTAGCTTGCTTTTCCACACACAGATAATGGTACAATTATTCATACAATACAATCCATAAAATAATTACATGTCTGGTAATAAAAATAATTACATGTCTGGTAATAAAACATCTCCAGAAAAACAACCAAGTATAGAGAACACCAAGAAATGCATATGTGATCAACAGTTCAAGCTATATATATTATCTACTACTAGAAATATCAGTGAAGAGAATTTCCCCAAGACTCATATGTCTGATTGATTGGGATTACATAACATAGGGGACAGACCAGCTATTTTTGCCATGGTGCCCCCTTTTTGGAATATGATCTCTTTAGAAACCAAATTTGCCTCCATCTTGGGGGCCTTTTGCAAGACATTAAAAATCTGGTTTTACCATCAAACCTCGGGCCCTAATAGTATGAGTTAGTATGAGTATTTATGAGTGTTCTTGGCTGCTAATTCTAAGCTGTTTCTGTTTCTTTTAATTTTGGTTGTTTTATTATTCTTATTCTTCTTTAATTGTTAGCTATCCAGAGTCATGCTTATGAGATGGGCGATCATATAAATTCATTAAATAAACAGACCTCTGATACCATTTAGAATTGATACAAAAGAAACATCAGATTATATGAATAAGGATTAATAAAACATACCCTACAGGAAATGGAAATTAAATCCCTGGTTTTTGAATAGTCATTTTACATTTATTGCATCTCAAACCTTGCATATATGCCAAAATTGTGGTGGAATATAGTCTGGATTCCCAGGAGGATCAAAAGACAACAAAGACCCCTCCTTCTCAGCTCTCCTCTTGGGCTCTTACTTCTTCTTGGGCCCCCACCTCTTGTGATTCTAGAAAAAGAAGTTTGAAGTGGCCTCCAAAAGCAAACGATCAGGAAAGCATCTGGCCCAGATGGTATGACCCCTTCCTGCCTGAAAACCTGTGCAACACAATTGGCCCCCATCTACAAAAGAATCTTCAATAGGTCACTAGAGCTGTTCTACATCCCTTCATGCTTTAAATATTCTACCATTATCCCCATTCTAAGAAAGCCTCCATCAGCAGACTGAATGACTACAGATCCATCGCTTTAACATCAATAGTCATGAAAACCTTTGAAAATCTGGTGCTGATCCATCTGAAAACCATCACAGATCCGCTGCTAGGTCTTTACAGTTTGTCTTATCAAGCAAACAGGTCAGCAGATGATGCTGTCATAAGTCACTGCATTATATCCTGCAACATCTGGACTACCCAAGGACTTATGCACAGGTCCTTTTTGTGGACTTCATCTCAGTGTTTAACACCATCATCCCAGAGATCTTTTATCACAAACTGACCCAGCTCATTGTACCTGCTCATATCTGAAAGTGGACAACCAGCCAGATGACACAACAATTATTGGACTCATTAAAGATGGTGATGAGTCTGCATACAGATGGGAAGTTGAACAGCTGATCCTGTAGTGCCACCAAAACAGCCTAGATACACTCAAAACTGTAGAAATGACAGTGGATACACTCAAAACTGTAGAAATGACAGTGGATTTTAGAAAGAGACTTACAATTTTATCCCCCTTACTATACTCAGCAATGCAGTATTAGTAGTCCAGTCCTTCATGTTTCTAGGCTCTATGATCTCCCAAGACTTAAATGCAACTAACATCAGCACCATTATTAAGAAGGCACATCAGAGGAAGTACTTCCTGCATCAGCTCAAGAAGTTCAACTTGCCTCAAGAGCTGCTGATATACAGAGGAACTACTGAGTCTCTCCTTTGCACATCTATCACTATCTGGTGCGGTGCAGCAACCACACAGGACAGGCAAAGATTCCAATATATAGTCAAGGTTGTGGAAAAGATAACTGCAACTAACCTGCCCTACATAAATGACCTGTATACTGGGAGGGTAAAGAAAAGGGCAGAGAAGATATCTGCAGATCTCTCTCACCCTAAATATAATATGTTTGAACCTCTTCCCTCTTGTAGGCAATACAGGGTACTGCATACCAAAACTGCCAGGCAGAAGAACAGCTTTTTCCCCTGTGTCATCATTCAAATGAATACTTAACTAATGCTATATGATCATGGTACAAGATAAAGAGAGCAGAAGCAGAGAATTCTAATTAGCCCAGAAGTTCTCTCTAATGTGTATACATACCTATTAATTTGAAATTTAGAACATTTCGTTATATTGACTGCATATTTACAGGATAAGTAACATCATTATGCATTGTGTCTGGAGAGCTGCTGTACTGGAGACAGATTCCTTGCACGTCTAACCATACTTGGCCAATAAAATATCTGAATATCTGAGTATATATCTGAGTTTAGATAGTTTAGTTGGGAAGAAGAGGGTCAAGACAGCTCCTCCTTAGAAGTTCTCAGAATATATCTTGAATGACGCAAGTAGTTGCTTTAGTTTGGCAAGATTTCTGTATGTACAGTAGGTGAGAAACAATAAAGAAAACTGCGTCTCGCTTGGTTTTTGAAGCCTGACAAAAATGAAATTCCGGTTGCTCAAAAATCACTGAATCTTCCAGCAAATCCTTATGCTTTAACAGTCCCACCAGGAAGAAAACAAGTCACTTACCAGACCATTGCAATTACTGATAGCAACTTTTGAGTTCAGGTATGCATCTTGTAAATGACCAGCATAGTGGCAATCTTCATGGAATTCATGTTGGTAGTCTACTCCACCTCTTTTCCAATACTCCACTCGGAAGTGCCTTGCCAGCAAGTTGGTGTGCAATGTCAGGTTAAGGAGGAATTGGGTCCGGTGGGCAGAAACTTTGTAGAAAACATGCTGTTCAGGCATGTCATAGGAAGGGTGACCTGTACTCCGACGAGACCTCCATTTCCCATGGCTTTTTATGTCAAAACTAAGGAAGTCACCATTCTGATCCACCTGGATGGGGAAGGCAATCTCATAGTGGTCGAGGTTGGAAAGAAATTCTTCTGTGAGGGCAGAAGGGGACAGGTGAATATAACTGAGGAGATGGTCTGCACAAAGGGCTTTTAGATCAGGAATTTTTAATCTTTTACTGCCATGGACCCCTTTGAGAGTTTGATAAAAATCTCAGAAAAAAAAAAGCCTTTAGATGTGTAAAATAAAATATATGGTTATAAATTGGATCTCAAAGAAAACCAATTACTGTATACTCGAGCTGAGTTTTCAGAAATAACAAATATGCAATATAGTAATATATGTGCTTCTGTATTAATCTATTAACTCAAGAACAATAAATACATTTAGAAGATGGGCAAGTTAATGAAAAAGAAGCAATTTTATGGAACCCCTGAAATCTATCTTAAACTCAGGTTAAGAACCCCTGTTTTAGACAGTTTTGTAAATCCAGAAGTTCATTCTTTTATATCCCACTTGTCCTTAATGCAGATGAAGATGGTGTTTTCCTGATTTGTGGTCTGTTCCTCCAGCATGCCCTGGGATTTCCCCTCTGAAGGAGGAATGCTGGTGTTTGTTAACATTTTCCCCTGCATGGAGGGGAGGGGAAATCCCTCAGCATATTGGGGGAAAGGACTCCAAATCAGTGTCCCCTGAAGCTACCTTCCCTGTTTGCTACCTTCCCTGCCAGCTTCCCTATTGACTTTCTGGGGAAGTTGCAGAGAATATTGCAAATGGTGTTCACATGATTGCAGGGCACTTGGCAACCAGTTATAAATGTGAGCAGGTTGCCAAATGCCTGAAATGCAGTCTTGTGACCAATGGAGGCCATCATGATATTTTACAGAAGTGCTTTACAGGTCATAAAGCAGTCATGACTGTTTTAAACAACCATAAGTCATAAATCGAGGACTACCTGTAGCAGTACTATAACCAGGAATGAATACTCAAATTAAAATGGCTGTTTATAAGAGCATAATTGATGGTTCTGTTGTTACTGTGTTGTTGTACTGCAGTTGGGGGTACACCTTGGATGCTTCTCTGGAGAACAGGACATTTATCTTCTCGGCCTCTGTTCTCTAGTGTATCTTCTTAGCCTGATAGGCAGTGCTGTGAACCTTTGTTTAGCAACCTCTAGTGCTTCATATGGAGTCAGGCCCTTGTATTTTTTCAGTAACCAAGTCTTATCCTTAATCTCCATATCCTTCTGAACTGTATTTCCAATTTCTAAGCTGCTTTGATCTTAACTTCTAATCTCATTTTCCAGGGGACGTATGTGCTGCGTTTTTCCTGATCACATAGTTAAACATCTCCAGGATTAGAGAGGCTGTAGCATATACCAGTTCATGGTTTGAGTTATAGAGGCAGTAGACATTATTGTGAGGACTCCATTGGCACCTTCTAGCATACTATTTGATGGTACTTCTCCACTGAGCCTTGGTAATTGATCCTGAGGATTAACTGTAGTTAGTTTAGCCATGATCTTATGCCTCACATCAGCTGCTGTGCTCTGTAAAGGAGGCAGTGGCAGTGATGTTTATCTTCAAGTAACTGCACATCTGGTTATTTTTACAGGTCTTCTTGAGTTCAGGATGTAATGTGTAGTTGGTCTATCTCAAGTTGTGACAGCAGCTTCCTTTTCATTATGTTGAAGAACTGGGTAACTGTTTCTCAGGTAGTGGAGATGTAGGTATTCTGTCCATCCATAGTTTCATGTATCCCCTGTTATTATGTCTACTCTTGTAGTAGCATTCCATCAATTCAAGATTCTCTTTTCTTGTCCAGGTTTGTTCCAGTAACCACTTATCATCAGATCATCTTGCTCCTCAACATTTGACATGGAACTATTTAATCTGGGTGACATTTGAGCTGGCATGATTCTCCTAATTTGTATCACTCTTGTATTTTGAGGTAGGCAGGTGAAATGTTGGGGCGTGGCTTTGCCCAAGAACCCCAACTGGTAAAGTAGATACCAGTGAGGATTCAAACCCTGATCTCCAATATCAAAAATGGCACTTTAACCACTACTCTATCCAGCCATATATGCATTCTATACATATATAGGTAGTCCTTGATTTATGACTGTAATTGAGCTGGAATTATGTCATAAATCATTGTGACCATAAATTGAAGCATCGCATAACCAGACATTCAGTTATTCAGTTATAACCAGATATTACAGCATTTTTTGTGGCAGTTGTTCAGTGAATGCCACAATTGTTACATGAACGCCATGGTCATTAAGCGTATCCAGAATTTTTTGCCCAAAATCGGAAGTAAGCACTGGAAACTGGCAAAAACTGTTGAAAATTGCAGTTGCACGACCACAGGACAGTGCAAACAGTCATAAAGGTGAGTCAGTTGCTAAGTGCCCAAAATATGATCATGTGACTGTGATAACTTCAAACTTGGATCATAAGTAGCTTTTGGGGTATTCGTTATGACCTTGAACAGTCACTAAGTGATCTGTTGTAAATTGAGGGCTCCTTTATGTATATCTTATACATATAGCATACCCACACATACAGAGAACTTTATATGTATGTATGTATGCATAGAATCACAGCAGTATTTTATTTTTATCAGATATTTTGTGATAGTATTCTGTTAATATAGAAGTGAACTCTGATTAAGGATAATTTTTAGGAACATTCATCTACCTGTTCCATTCTAGGTCTTACTTTTACAGAATAACAGTGAAACATTGCCCTACCAAATTAGCCAGCTAACTGCTGAATGTTAGCAGTGTGATCTTTGCCAAAACAAAACTGAAGGTCTTATGTGTCAGTGAACCATATATAGCCTACCCTTGGCATAAAAATTAAAATCCAAAGATAACTAATCATGGTAGAACTTTCTGCTTTGGGACACTAATGCTGTACCTTGTGACTGAAAGGTGTAGCCAGGAAGGTTGCTTGTAGACACGGCAGAGATGAGAGTCCAGGTCAGAAATCTCCAGGCTGTTGCCATCATGGGTGATGGTGCGCTTTATAGTGTCAGCTAGGTTGGACCAAGTTGACCGACTCTGCCCCAACATTTCTTTCTTTGAGCCACTACTTATGCTACTGCAAGAGATGTTCCAGGGTCCTCTGTGGTCATCCTCAGCTGCTCTCTAGAAGGCAGTGAGAATGGGAGATATTTAAGGTGTGTTGAAGCAGGATCTCATCCTTCAGCATGTGCCACTTCTCTGCAGCACTGCACTGGAGAGTTGGAGAGCAGAGACCACAGTGACAGGGGGCAGAGGAGAAGAAGGATAGAGTTAAGGGGCAAAAAAACAGGGAATATTAAAATAACATTTTAGCTTGGCAGAGCTGCATGAGCCAGGCAGAGATGCAAAAACTCTTTCTCATTCTTTCATATAAGATTACCTGAGGTTAAGCATGTTTGGTGTAGTGCTTAAGGCACCAAGCTAGAAACTGGGAGACTGTGAGTTCTAGTCCTGCTTTGGGCAGAAAGCCACCTTGGGCCAGTCATTTTTTCTCAACCTAGGAATGAGGCATTGGCAAACCACTTCTGAAAAACCTTGCCAAGAAAACTGCAAGAACTTGTCCAGGCAGTGTCCGAGAATTAGACATGATTGAACGAAAGAAAAAAAAAAGCATGCATGCAGAACATAAAATGAAGCATGGTGCTTCAATTTTTTTTTTAGTTCTGGAACAAAACTAGTTACAAAAGCACTAAATGAGCCAATGCTTTAATGGGAAAACACTTTGCAGAAGGTTGACAAGGAAAATGTCAAATTTCTGAACTTCTGAACATTTTCTCTTGAAATCAAAGAAGGAAAGTTGGGGAAGAGTAAATGGAGACTGAAAACCAAAAAAGAGATTCAGAGATATTAAATGGATGGTGTGCAGAAAGAAAAATATTGGCGGAAGAGAAAAAGAAAGAGAAGGGAAGAAGGAATGAGAACAGATTTGAACAGATTAGATGGAAATAGATTGGCAAGGTAAATGATGGAAGAGCAAAGCAAAAGGGAACAGTTTAATGGATCACGGGAAAGAAAGGTGATGAGACAGAAAAAAGAGAAATTCCGCTGATAGTATGGATGATGGTAGAGGAAGAAATAGCAAAGAGAAATTCAGCTCAGAGCATGCCTGTCTGAAGTCAGCATTTTTCCTTTGTCAGCGTTCCAGGATTTCCAGGCTGAGGCCTGGTTTGCCTCAGCCTCATAATTGGCTAGCATTTCAGTGTGTGAAGCAGCTTCCCTTGGGCGCTTATGAATAATTACTTCTCGTTACCCTTCAGCAACTCCCAGTCCCAGCTGATGGACACCCAACCCAACACCTCCCCCCACCAGCCTGTGTGTTTTATTCACATTCTCCCCCAAGCTTCTTGTCCTGTTGTATTTTTCGGCTTGTGTTTTAAATTTCTGCAGATTCAGGAAATAGCTGGATCAGCCTTCCTACTTGGTGTCCTCCAGATGTCCTGGAACATGTACCAAAATTTCCACTCAGCCTATTTGGACTTGTCCTGTGGCATCTGGGGAGCACCAGGTAGAGAAGGTTGTTTTAGACATGGACTATGTTGTCTGGGCTACAAAATCACAAACATTAGATGCAGCAAAGAGATAGAGAAAGCTCTTTCTGCTGCCCTCTAATGGATGTCTGAATTTTGGCAACTTAGATTGAGCTGCTCTGTTTGTAGACCTTTTATTTTCTCCTCCTTCAAACATATTGTTGTGGAGGAGAGGAAGGGAGGGCAGCTATTCTTCCTTTCACCACTGGAGCTGGAGAGAGTTTAGCCATTTGGCTCCCTCTCCAGTTGGAGATGTTAATGGAAAGCAGATGAGGATTGATTTTGCCCCAAGGGGTGCCTCTTTGTGCTACAAAGCAAATCAGGACATTTTCTGCAGGGCTTCCCATCCCGTAGTTCATGTTTGCAGAATGGAACCTGTGACTTAATCATCATTTTGAAGTTCCAAAGCAAAATGAAGAAAATCCTGTCCCCTCAATTGCTCCTTTTCTCTATTTTTAGAGAATCTTTTCTTTATGGGAGTCAGAAAGTTGATTAAGGAAAATCTGCCCACCCTCTGCTACCATTAACACAGCAGCTCATAGCAGGTGTACATGAAAAGAATCTTCTTGGATTAAACCAAGACAATCTCAGTTTATCTCAGTTTGGTACTATACTTTTTATGTATGTTGGGATTACATTTCCCAGAATTCCATTCCAATTCTACCTGCTACATATTTGAAAGGCACTGTGCCCAGACGGATGCATCTAGGAAACCTACAAACAAAACTGGAATCACTCTAGTTCTATCTGCTTGTTCTCCAACAATTGTGATATGAGATACTGCAAAGTAGAGGAGCAAATAAATCAGCCTGCTATGAACTCATCATTCTTGCTTTAGGAAAGACTTACAGGTAGTTCTTGAGTTACGACTGTAATGGAACCTGCCCATTATGGTTGTAAGTTGTAATAGTTGTAAAATGGGTCAGTCATGTGACCAACCCAATTTTGCGACCTTTTTTGTGGGAACTGTTAAGCAAATGCTGAGCCGTTAAGCTGATTTATGAGTGGTTTTGAGTGCAGTTTTGCTGAAAACCAGACCTAAGTGCTGATTTTTAGCAAAACCATTGTAAAACATGGTCATGTGACTGTGGGATGCTGTGAACAGCCATAAATGCACAATGCCTGAAGTGTGGTCATGTGACCATGTTGCGGGGGACCCCAACCGCCAAAACTTTAGAACCTGCTTGTAAGTCCCCTTTTTTGGGTTGGTTGTAACTTTGAATGTTCCCTATTGTAAGTCAAGGACTATATGGATTTCTCACAATCTCAGCCGCCCCATCTGCAGAGCTATAATTTGGTCATCTGTAGGTGGGTGCATGGAAGGAAGGAAGGAAATGGAACAAGAAGCTACAAAGAGAGTAGACTTGAACTGATGGAATATAGTAGAACAAGAAAAAAGGAAAGAACATGATGTAAATCTAACTAATAAAATTTATTAATATAATAATAGATAAATCAAATTTGCTGTCTGACACTGCAGAGGACAAGTTTAAGAACGAAGCAATCTGTCCATGTATTTTTCTACCAGTCTGTTGTTTTTCTTTTCTAAATAAACTCTGTCCTATTTCTGCATTAGTTCACATTTTTAAAACTCTGCATAAAGAATTATATATATTTTTGTATGCATTTTTCATACATACATATACCCACACACACATACACAAACATACATGCACATTTTCTGGCCTGATTGATCTGATATATAATAGCTTTGAACACCATTTTCTCAGTTCCATGCTTTTCTGTGCAAACTTTCATTTGATATCAGCCTCTGTTTACACTTGTTATTTATAATCCAAGAACTTCATGGAAAAAATTAACAAAGTGCAGAGGCAGAAATTGTAATTCCACCTTGGTTGGAGTGTTGATCTTGGATATGCAGATTAGGTACAATCCAGATGAATTCTTCTTCCTGCTTGGATAGGACCCAAATCAAGGGGTTCAGTTAATTAAATTAACTGAATTTTAATTCAGTTTTAAAAAAAGGAATTTTAATTACATTTTTTTTTAAAAAAGGAATTTTAATTACATTTTAAAAATGATTTTTTTGATGATATCAATGGTTCGGTGGTAGAAAAACCTGCTTCAGGAGGTGATGGACTTTCATAGAAAGGTTTAAGCTGAAACAGGTCATCTACAGAAAATAATGTATCTTTTAGCTTTATGATTCTAATTTTATTTCTGCTTTACATATCTATTAAAGGAGCAAAATGTAAGCAAATCTCCACAAACATAAGCTCCCAAACATCTGGATTCTACTCTTGATCCAATTCCAACTTTTGAATGCTAAACCTTTTTATTAAGCTCTGTTATTTGCACTTCTAATCCATGAGATGTAAACTCTGGCTTTTCATCTTGACAAATGTTTACTTGAATGATTAAAAGAATATGTTCTGAGAGGTTAATTAAATGGGTGGAAGTGGTGGTGGTGGTGGTTGGGGGTTTTATTTTAATTTGGATGAGGGGAAATGTTTTCCTGGATCTAAACATATGATCATATGAGAAACATATGATTTGTAGATGCTGTGCCAGCTATCCAGCAGCTCCTGCAAAATTAGCACCACCATTATTTTGGAGGGGTACTTTGGAAAACCTTCCATCCTAAAAAAAACCTGAGAGATTGTCATGCAAAAAGAAAAATAAAAGATGAGAAAAAGATAAGAGATAGAGAGACAGAGAAGTGTGCTTTTAATTGGAGGGCAGGGCAGGGAAGGGAAAGACAGACATATAATTCCATACTGCCTGACAGGCTGCCACCAAAGACAGGTAATTAAAAGCAGACCAAAAAAAAGTCAAAGCAAATGTCTTGAGGGCGATGGAATTTGCAACTTTGCAACCAGATGGTTGAGGCTAGACTTCAATGAAAGAATTGCTGGCTCACGAGAAACAATGACAGGACGTTTTCTGCATACGTGTGAAGCTCTGGGAACATCTGGCAAGCACTGCCCCCCCATGTTTCCCCACCCGCCCAGAAGGTGAGGAATCCTGCCCGTTTTGTAGACCTTACCGCTCTCCAACTCCAACGGAAGTGGAAATCTCAGCTGGACCAACCTTGGCAGTCGGGTTCAGAACCACCAGCTCGAAAGCATGACAGTCCCAGTCCTGGTACGAGTTTTGTGCCTTGCTGGGATGGCAAACTCCAAGGGGCCAGGGCTGGAGAGGGGTGAGGGGGTTGGAGCAAAGAAAATAATAATTTTGCTTACCCTTTGTGAAAGTGGGTTGTTTATTTTTTCCTTTGACTGCCCCAAATTCGTTTTTCCTCTTGTCAGAAAGTGCTCCAGACTTGAGGGCAAGGCTTTTCTTAAGCCACAGCTGGAGGAGGTGGGGAAGAAAAAAAAGAGAGAAAGAAGGAGATTTTAAAAAAAGAAATGCAGGCAGCTCTCAAGCTAACGGTTTACAGTAACTGAGAAAGGTTCTTTTCCAAATATAAAAGGTCTATGAGAGAGGTTAGGAAATAGCGTGGAGTGCAATAGGTTGCTTTAAAAAAAAAGAGAAGGAACTCTTGCCAGGCTAAATTAAAAAAGAAAGAAAAAAAGAAATTCAACCACTCTGCCTTTTCACCAAAAATAACTCCTCCTTCTCTACTGACGCCATGCAAAGGCAGGTCTTTTTTACTGTGATAGGATCAAGTCACTGTGAAAAAAAGAATCAGGACAAGTTACTTCAACTGCCCCTCCAAAGAAATACTGATTTAATAACAGTAATAGCAACCTCACAATGTTCTAAAATAAAATTCACAACTAGCTGTAACAAGCCCAGTAGTGCTTAGCCTTTGGAAGTGGAACTTATCTGCTATTACAAATTGAAGTCAGTTTTAAGAAGCTGCAAGATTCTTGTTGCTTCTTTATTTCAACTTACCAACAGTGCCAATCCTGCTGAAACTTTTCTATGAAAGGGTTAAGAGCATTAACGGTGGTCTGTTTAGTAGAAGATATGATGTGTATTTATTTTGGAATTTTAATGTTGTTATTGTTTGAAATGTTTTAGTTTTTGATAATGATACATTTTTTATTGTAAGCTGCCCAGCTCAATTCCCCATTGATTGAGAAAGGTGGCTATAGGAATTGAAAGGAAGGAAGGAAGGAAGAAAGGAAGGAAGGAAGGAAGGAAGGAAGGAAGGAAGGAAGGAAGGAAGGAAGGAAGGA